>CM049794.1:14498725-14548725 GCA_027422405.1 Ptychobarbus kaznakovi | reverse complement strand
TTTGTGTTCTTCTGAAGAAAGTGAGTCATACAGATTTGGAATGCATGAGCTCTGAAGACAGACAGAAAATACACAGAATGTGATGTAAAACGAAATATAAAATACAAAAAAGGTGAAAATAATGGGAGCTGTACACTATAAACCCGACCAGTGAAATGAATTAAATTAAAAGTTAATTTCACTCAAATAATAATGAAAGTTCATTGGGCACAATAGAAATAAGTTCTGTAAACTCAAAATGTCATTGTAGTAAGCTGAACTTAAAATGATTGAGTTTTCTAGTTCCCAGCATGCTTTGCCTGATGCAAAACAATCAGATCCAACAAGGAAAATAAATGATGCAATGAAGTGCTATTTTGTGTTTTGCAGAAGATTAACACAGGCAGACATAAGTTAGTACTTAAATGTTGTTATGTTAGGATTTACATAGTTTTCGGTTATGCAGGTTTTGTAGTTGTGGTGAAGAGTAGAGCCTGTGGTTAGGTTGAGGATGCACAGCAAAACTTAAAGACTATATATACTGCATGTCGTATGACTATTTACATGCAAATATATAGTGAGAGTCTTTTTTGATAACTACATTAGCACGTGCTAGTGTGATTTTGCTAACTAGTACTTAAATAAAGATCAGAATGAATGAGATGTTCATGGAAGCAAGTTGTTTGTAAATATAATTGTGAAGAATGGGGTGGGATCATGGAAGAGAGGCTTGGCTTGGCTCCCATGGCTCTCCGCACCGCCCCACTTGTCATAAAAATGTTAAGCTCTACTAACTTAAAACAACTGAGTTCGTTTCCTCAAATGTTTTGAGTATTCTTAACTAATCAGGTTTTACAGTGTAGTTTCCAGAACTTTACCATAGAAATACAGCAGAACTTTAAGTTTTATGCATTGAACTTAAATTTACAATTACAAATGTACATTTCAGTAACTGATAATGTTAATATACCAGCCCATTGAAGTGATATATTTTGTTTTGTGCTTCTATTATATAGTAACAACCACCATATAAACACAGGAGGTAATATGAAAGTTCATCACATGTAGTTTTTCCACAAGCTGAGGTAAATTCTGATGTATAGAAGGCGCATAATGTCATGAACACAAATATCAAACACCCTGGTAACAAACATGACACTACAATAATGCAATAAACACCAATCTAACAACATACGATGTAACATAAAACACCAATGCACATAACTAATAAGAAAAGAAACTAAAAAACAATTATTTAAATTAAAAACCATTAAATGTGAAGTGTCACCTGGAATTCTGAGAATGTTAATTTATGGTTTTCACTGTAAATTATAAGACATTAAATAATAAATTATATTTTTCACTAAATGTAACAATTTGTTATTGTAAAATTACATTACATGTCCAATTACATTTTTTATAGTTTTTCAACATATACAGTTAGTTAAGGAAACTTACTGTAAAATATGTTTAATACAGTTCAAATAAAAGCATACATCAAAAGTAAATAAACACAGTAATCCTGTTTCTCAATGCTGGTCACAGACACACACACCACACACACACACCACACACACACACACACACACACACACACACACACACACACACACACACAACAACCAACCACACACAAACACACCACACACACACGCACAAACACACACACACACACACACCCACACACACACACTCACACACACACACACACACAAACACACCACACACACACACACACACACACACACACACACACACACACACACACACACACACACACACACACACACACACACACACACACACACACACACACACACACACACAACACACACACACACACAAGAGACACAGCTGGTCACCATTACAGTTATTGGTGTTAATCTGAGCCTGTGTGACCTGATATCAGTCATAATCACTCACAAACACACATTAAATATGAACACACACACTATGATACACACCTACATGACAGAGAGGAGCTATCTTTCTTGGGGAGGGGAGAGAAGCAGATGGGGGTCTGTGTCTCCTGTCAATCACACACACACACACACTTAATGTGTGTAGTTATGATATTAACACGTGTTACTGGCACACACACCATGCATTAAAATTATTTATGCTCTAGTACATGTTTTTACACTGATGTTCACACAAAAAATATACATAGTATTACACTTTGAAGCAATACCACACAGGTACATAATTAAGGTAACACACACATTACACATTCTATCCAAAATATGTTTTAACAGTTTTAACACACTAACTTTTATTGATATGATATTACAACATCACAAAGTAAGCCATTGTCACACATTTGCTGTTGCGATATACTAAATTTTCATATGGTTTTAACAATTATTTTATAATTTTTACAGGGATGGACTTTCCATTAGATAAAAATAAATAAAAATAGCATGACAATTTGCAGAAATGTTGCTTTAATGTTTTTCTATACTGTACAAACCGATCATGTTCTCCAGCATGATTTGCATTAGATAAAAATAAATATTGACCTAGAAATACATCCTATTTCTTATTAATGTTATGGCCTTTATCACCTAAACTTAGACCCCACAGTAAATGCAAAGGTTCACTAAATGAGATGAATGGATGTTCTGTGTGTGCTGTGTGTGTGTGCGTGCGTGCGTGCCGTGTGGTGTGTGTGTGTGTGACGTGTGTGTGTTGAGTGTGTGTGAGGGTTGGGAGGGAAATTTGGGTTGTTCACGGGCTTGAGCTTCAGTTGGATTACATTTTGCCAACTCAACTGTTAAAAATGCACTCACTCTCCAGTCATACAGATATTATAACTGCGTTTTAAATTAATGGTACACTGAAAATGTCCTCATGTAATGTTCATTGTACACCAGAGTCAAACAGTCTCCGGTCTGTGAAAATACACATTTTGTGTGTATATGTGTGGTGTGTGTGTGAGATATGTGCATAGAGAGAGAGAGAGAGAGAGACTCCATTCTTCTACTACTGAGGGATTAATAGAGGGTTGAGTAATATTTCCCCCAAATCCCTCACACTCAGCTGCCCCTGTATATTGGTGTTGTGTGTGTGTGTGTGTGTGTCTTCTGTCTCGCACTGCCTTTCACTCTCTCAGCCAGACTGCAACTTTCACTGATGGAGACACGATAAGAAATATAAACATACACACACACACACACACACACACACACACACACACACACACACACACACACACACACACACACACACACACACACACACACACACACACACACACACACACACAACACACACACACACACACACACACACACACACACACACACACACACACACACACACACACACACAACAATAATACTGACAATACATACAATATACATAAAAATATATGCTTGCAATTTTGTTATATTTTTAATATCTGTCTCCATCAGTGAAAGTTGCAGTCTGGCTGAGAGAGTGAAAGGCAGTGCGAGACAGAAGACAAAATAGTTTATATTATACGGTGTATTTACATTTACACAATCATTTAGACACTTTTATCCAGAGCGACTTACAAATGAGGACAATAGAAGCAATCAAACCAACAAAAGAGCAACAACATGTGCTGAAGTCTCAGTTAGTCTAATGCAGTACATGTAACATGTTTTGTTTTTGTTGTTGTTGTTTTATAATAATAAATAGAAAGGAAAAAATAGATAGAATAGAAATAGAATAGAGAGAGTTAGTGTTAGAGGGCCAAGTTATTATTATATTTTATAATAATTAAAATGTTTAATAAAATAAAAATAAAAAGTAGATAGAATAGAAATAGAATAGAGAGAGTTAATGTTAGAGGGCCAAGTTATTATTATATTTTATAATAATTAAAATGTTTAATAAAATACAAATAAAAAAGTAGATAGAATAGAAATACACTGAACAAAATTATAAATGCAACACTTGTTTTTGCCACCATTTTTTCATGAGCTGAACTCAAAGATCTAAGACTTTTTCTGTGTACACAAAAGGCCTATCTCTCTCTAATATTGTTCACAAATCTGTCTAAATCTGTGTTAGAGAGCACTTCTCCTTTGCCGAGATAATCCATCCACCTCACAGGAGTGGCATATCAAGATGCTGATTAGACAGCATGATTATTGCACAGGTGTGCCTTAGGCTGGCCACAATAAAAGGCCACTCTAAAATGTGCAGTTTTACTCTATTGGGGGGGGGATGTAAATGATGTAAAAATCCTTACAACATGGGGCCGTGCATTATCATGCTGCAACATGAGGTAATTGTCTTGGATGAATGGCACAGCAATGGGCCTCAGGATCTCGTCACGGTATCTCTGTGCATTCGAAATGCCATCAATAAAATGCACCTGTGTTCGTTGTCCATAACATACGCCTGCCCATACCATAACCCCACCGCCACCATGGGCCACTTGATCCACAACGTTGACATCAGCACACCGCTCACCCACACGACGCCATACACACTGTCTGCCATCTACCCTGTACAGTGAAAACCGGGATTCATCCGTGAAGAGAACACCTATCCAAAGTGCCAGACGCCATCGAATGTGAGCATTTGCCCACTCAAGTCGGTTACGACGAACTGCAGTCAGGTCGAGACCCCGATGAGGATGACGAGCATGAAGATGAGCTTCCCTGAGACGGTTTCTGACAGTTTGTGCAGAAATTCTTTGGTTATGCAAACCGATTGTTGCAGCAGCTGTCAGCTGTCTGAACAGCGGGTGGCTGTTTTCAGACGATCTTGGAGGTGAAGATGCTGGATGTGGAGGTCCTGGGCTCGTGTGGTTACACGTGGTCTGTGGTTGTGAGGCCAGTTGGATGTACTGCCAAATTCTCTGAAACGCCTTTGGAGACAGCTTATGATAGAGAAATTAAAATTAAATTCACGGGCAACAACTCTGGTGGACATTCATGCAGTCAGCATGCCAATTGCACGCTACCTCCAAACTTGCGACATCTGTGCCATTGTGCTGTGTGATAAAACTGCACATTTTAGAGTGGCCTTTTATTGTGGCCAGCCTAAGGCACACCTGTGCAATAATCATGCTGTCTAATCAGCATCTTGATATGCCACACCTGTGAGGTGGATGGATTATCTCGGCAAAGGAGAAGTGCTCACTAACACAGATTTAGACAGATTTGTGAACAATATTTGAGAGAAATAGGCCTTTTGTGTACACAGAAAAAGTCTTAGATCTTTGAGTTCAGCTCATGAAAAATGAGGGCAAAAACAAAAGTGTTGCGTTTATAATTTTGGTCAGTGTAGTTACTGTACGTTCAAGTCTTGGCTGTAAATTAGCCATTGAACCGTTATCATCAATAAAATACAATTAATTGAACACGCATTGACCTTTTGTGACAACATACCTCAGAAGCTAGAACAATAAAACACAAAAGTGTTGTGTTTATAATTTTCTTCAGTGTAGAATAGAGAGTGTTATTGGTAAAGGGAATTTTTTATAAATAAAAAGAAAACAAGTATATAGAAATAGAATAGAGAGTGCTAATGTTAGAGGGTCACATTTTTATATATAATAAATAAAAGAAAACAGATACAAGATGAAACTGAATATTCATATTAAATATACATCTATATCTATATACTATATATATATATAAATATATATATGAACTTTACAGTCAATGGATACAATTCATTTTAATTTTTGGAAAATAATATTTACATTGGACAGATGATATTAAGTTAAAAATATATATTTGTGTTAGTTATATATTTATGAAATTTCTGTGAATTGATATACTTCCAACTTCAACAATTACAGATTTTTTTATTGTGCCCATAGCCCATTCCTTCTGTATGATTTATGAACTTGTTTCCTCATTGGGACCAAAAATGTCCCCAGAAGGTCAAAAATTACTGGTATTACTATATTTGCGGGGACATTTGTATAGAAATACCAGGACCACACACACACACACACACACACACACACACACACACACACACACACACACACACACACACACACACACACACACACACACACACACACACACACACACACACACACACACACACACACACACACACACACACACACACACAATAGTTACATACTATTTAGTTATATTATATGCTAACAGTATTCTAGTAAGTATTATAAATATTATAGTAAGTATTATAAATAAAGTATTATGCTTAATCTAATAAATACATATGGATACAATTAATTTTCAGTTAAAAGCAATTAATCTGCATAAGATCAATTTGAGACAATTTAACTGAAAATACATTTCAGAAATTTTTTTTCCTCTTAACAATAATGTGACTTAATTAAACAAAGATACAACTGTATATTTTTGAGAGTCACATTCAAGAATCCATTAAAGAATCTGGGGACGATGCATGTGCTTATACTCACAAATAACCAGATACTTTAGTCTCATTTCTAAGGGTCAGATCAGGTGGAAATAGCCCCTTAAGTTAATAACTGCACATATTTACGTTTTACAGCACAGTTGATGTTCAGCTCCAAATAACTGGCGATCAGACCATTGAGTATTAAACCAACCCCTTCACTGCCTCAAACTACCGTCATGTTCTGTTTTAACCCCCTCCAAGCAAGTAAGTGCTGCTTTACCTCTGCAAACATGATTAAATCAGACAATCTACTGCGTTAAATCCTCTTACAGCTCCGTATTACATATCTGCCCAACAAAAGAGACTCAATCAGAAGAATCAAAACCCGCTCTCTGGCCCGGATTATCTGATCCCATTGTCATGATTAAAATGAAATGATGGAAAATCCCATGTTCTGAATATAAGAGATATCAGGAGGGTGGAGGAACACAAATGTATCTGCCCTAAGTCTTTGATACAGATCAGCCATTGTTTGCTGTTATGTGATAATAATACATGGGCAAGATGATTGGTTGACAGGCACAGAGCATCAACCATTGGCTGGAAAGCTTCAGGTTGTGCATGTGGAAATCTGTAAATGTAAATGTTATTGGCTGTTCATTTTAAAAGGATAGTGGTCCAGAAACAACTTTAGATTGTTTTTGTCCATTATGCTGCAAACAAAACCTCTGTCAAAAATGTGTAGTTAGGTCTCATTCTCTAGTAATAATATCTTAGCAACAAAATACATTTAAAAAGATGAAAACTCAGAGAATGTGTCTTAAAGGATCAGTTCATCCAAAAATGTAAATTCCCTGAACATTCACCCCAACTTCAGGCCATCTAAGATGTAGATGAGTTTGTTTCTTCATTAGAACTAATTTGGAGAAATGTAGCATTACATCACTTGCTCGCCAGTGGATCCTCTGCAGTGAATGGGTGCCGTCAAAATGAGTCCAAACAGCTGATTATTGTCTTGTGAAGGGAAATCTGTGTTTGTTAGAAACAAATCCATAATTTAGGCATGTTAACTTTAAAACCTCACATCTAAATTTCTCCAAATCTGTGATAAACAAAAAACATCTATATCTTGGGTGAGAAACTTTTTTTTTAAAGTAGCAATTCCTTTATGTTCCAATAATTTTTACTTATTATTTTGGAACTTTTTCTTTTTTTTACATAAACCTCAGTACATTTTCTTTGAGTTATGCTTAAACATGAATTTCAAATAGCAAAAAAATAATTCGAGACCAAGAGATATGTATTTCATTATAGAACAAATAGATTTAGTACACTGTAAAAAAAATGTAACAATTAAAACACATTCAGTGTTACTTGCTGTTTCTGTGTAATTATTTATGAAATGTTCTAGCAATTTCTGAGTCAAAATTGTTTCAAAGTAAATCATAAAGCAAATTTTATTTTATTGTAAAGAGAGCTAAATGCTTTTTTTCAGTAATGGCTCTACAACATCCTATAGAGTTGAGATAAAGATTGTGTGTGTGTGTGTGTGTGTGTGTGTGTGTGTGTGTGTGTGTGTGTGTGTGTGTGTGTGTGTGTGTGTGTGTGTGTGTGTGTGTGTGTGTGTGTGTGTGTGTGTGTGTGTGTGTGTGTGTGTGTGTGTGTGTGTGTGTGTGTGTGTGTGTGTGTGTGTGTGTGTGTGTGTGTGTGTGTGTGTGTGTGTGTGTGTGTGTGTGTGTGTGTGTGTGTGTTTCTGCCAGTGCTCCTGTAGTCTCTGCAGGGTGTGGGGATTATCTGAGGAAGTGCAGGGGAGTGGCAGTAATGAAAAGACCTCCTCGAAAGCGTATGCACACACACACACACACACACACACACACACACACACACACACACACACACACACACACACACACACACACACACACACACACACACACACACACACACACACACACACACACACACACACACACACACACACACAGCTCAGAAAGCAGTGTTCATTCATGCTATACATTAGAACTGAGCTGAAGCTACACATCCATATTCTCACAAAAATAAATTACACATAAATGCTGAGTTCAGAAAAGTCACTTACAACATCCTGCGCTGTTTTCACTATACATTATTCATTTAGACTGCACACACACTACATAATAGACTATCATGGTTTTGAGGGCCATATGGGTAACTTCATATTGAATCTGAGAGCGATTCTACCCAGCATCAGTGTATCTGTTGTGTTCTGTCCTGTTCCTCCTCAAAGTCATCTGGGCCATTATCCTTCCAGAGTAATTAAGAGGGAGAATATTACCTCAGATACACCCCCTCACCCCTCTTATGGATCGGCCCCTCTCAGCATGATGGATGGAGGGCTGTCACATCAACCTGAGCAGCAGAGGGGTACAGGACCGGCCATAACACACCTCTAATCACATAAAACCAAACACTTGTCATTACACACTCTAATTGTCAAAATGCAGATGGCAGGGCTGAGTAATAACCGAATCTTGAACGACAGGGTCAGCACTGTGATAGAAAAACGAGTCTCTTTGAGGACTGCAGTGAGATTTGATGATTTTCTTTTCTGGTTTACTTTGATTTGTAAAGACAATGTATTATTCATGTATTTCATCTTAAAAACATACACATTTCTTTCACCTTTTCCTCATTTGCAGGTAGTCTTGGGTATTAATACATATTGCCTGATTTCAATTTGTTTAGATTTTCATGTATCTTAAATTCCTATACATTTGGTAATAGGGTATAAATGTTCATTTTAACAATGCATATTGTACATAATTTATATCATGCATATTCTGTTAAATATGTTAAAGTAAGATAGATACAGTAAGAATATCTTAGGGTTAGTAAGAATTGTTTTATTTATTTAAATTAAAAGGGACATTGTTACAAAATAAATATTTTTCTTTTGAACTTTATATAAAAGAATCCTGAATAAAAAAGTTTTCCACAAAAATATTAAGCAATGTTAACTGTTTTAAACATTAATAATAATATGAGATGTTTCTTAAGCGTCAAGAATATCTGAATAATTATCAGAATTATTTCATATGACACTGAAGACTGGAAAATTCAGCTTTGACTTCACAAAAATAAATAACATTTTAAAACAATTATTTTAAACTGTAATAATATTTCACAATATTACAGATTTTGCTGTATTTTTGATCAAATAAATGCAGCCTTGGTGTGCATAAGAAACGTTTTTCAGAAACATTTAAAATATTGTACCAATACATTTCTATGTGTATTAATTCAATATTCCAGACAGTTCAAATAAAAACCCATAATAACAGATTCAGTGAATTTGTGAATCTTTCTGAATGAATCTTTCATATGAGATGTTCATGAATCGACCTACACTGGTTTGCATGCAGTATAAAGACATGTAGAAAGAATAATTTTCTAGAAAATATTTTGTGGCATTTTTATCTTTTCAAATTTAATTTGAACTGGAAACTTTGGTAAAATATGACTTATTTTAGCATAGAATAAAAGAATAATCGAACAATGAATATCATTTAAATAAGATTAGCATTAATCTGAAAAAAAATTTTTTTCCCCATTGCTTTTTTCCCCCTGATTCTTTGGATAACTGTGTCTGCTAAATGAATAAACATGAATGCAATTTACCTTGTGTCTCTTAATGGTGGGCTTTAGAGTGGATTGAGGTGATAAAGAGTAAACATGCTAAAGCCACGAGCCTGCAGATTCAAAACAAGTGAGCTGTTGTGTTACAAAGGAACAAAACAAACAGGAAACAATAAAAAGAAAAAACACCATACATTATTGTCTTTCATGCTATTGCGTGTGCGAATAACAAGTTATCCGTGAAAGGGCTTATCTTGAATATTAGTATTAGCTGAGGAGGCTTTAGGGCACATCTCTTCTCTCGCTACTCTAAAGCTTCCACCTCAGGGGCAGAAGAACTGAAAAACAATTGGATCCCTTTAATGTCAAAGCATGTTAAGAAGGCCTTCTGCCACCCCCATATCCTGGAGAAACCTAAGTCAGAAAGAAATTACATAAATCAAATCCATTTTCATTATTACAATATTTCAAAGGCATTATCCCTCAGACAAAACACAGTAAAACCCCATTTATTCTTTTTAATCCTTCAAAGAGTGGCTGATATTACCTGATACTCATTGGGTTTGCATGGGGTACGAGTGTGAATGACATCAACAAGTCTGAAAGGCTGGAATCATGTCGGTGGATCCCATTGAGATGATTAAATGAGTCTGTGTGTGTGTTTGTGCCTGTCTGTCTCTCTCAGCCTCTCACTGTCCCCTGCTCTCTACTCGGACGTGCCATTATACCATTACACCACATTCAAAACAAGTATGATGTTTTAAAAGAAATTCAAATGGGAGTGAAAGAACACAAAAGAGACAAGCAAGGAGAATGTCTGATTCTTAATTAAAACCCACGGCCCCACTTTATATTAGGTGGCCTTGACTGCTATGTACTTACATTGAAATTAATAATCTATCAAAAGAGGTCAGAAATCAGAGTTGAGAATTATTCAAAGTGAGGTGTAATTAGCAAAACATAAAAGTGGTTTAAAAAGAGAAAAGCGGGCAAAAGCACATGCGTGTTAGTGATTGCCTGGGCTTTAAGTGGGAGTCCCCGGTTTGAAGCACTTTCCCGTGATAAAGATCCTGAACTGTAGAATCAGCCATAAGCAGATTAGTACAATGGGATGAGGAGGCTTTGAGAGACTTTAGCCCAATTCACTGCAGCAGAGATCTACTGAGACTAGTCTAGATAAATCTCAACACCCGCCTCCTTCCCTGCCTGCACTTAGCCCTTCAGGCCAAACAACCCGCTCGAACACCGCATCCCTCATCTGGACCTGATGCAGCGTGGGCCATGTCCAGAAACCAATGACACGCTGAGAACGAGTGCATGACTTACCAGTGCTCAAGCAGGGTTTGCCTAACAACGCTAATTGCAAATAAATGGCTGTGCTACAAATGCTTTGTCCTGTTGTCCTATCACCCGGTGATGTAGATAACAGGGGTGTGTGGTGAATTGTAAACTCTGAATGGGACATTACGGGGGGCGGGGGTCATTAGGTCCTGTTAGCATGTCTGACTCTACACAGCTCTTCTCTCATGTCAGGACTTGTCGAGTGACAGTACATCACTTCCCAGTCTGCACTGTACAGCACAGGGGCCAGGAATCCAAATGACACAAAGAGTTATTCGGTTCATAATGAAGCCGCTTAATGAAACCATTGCCCTTGAAAGTTCTTCATCAATTTCAACCCTCCCTCGCTCTCTCTCTCTCTCTGTCTCTACCGCTCTCGCTCCGTCTTGTCAGCACAGCCACGTGGCAGCTCTAAATTAATTAAACTCACCGTTTCCTGAAGTACTTAAGTGAGGTGCCCTCATTGATAATGAGCAGGTTCAAAAGAGTGCCATCCCTCCAAAATGACTTTTTAAACCAGCCTTATTAAGCAGAAAATTATGCCCAAATCAGCCTACAAGCTCCTCATTAAAAGCCACTGATCCTTGGCCGCGCACTTGTTCGTCCGATTTTAATTAGGAACGCACGAGTCTCACTGCCATGTTAAACGCCATTAATCTTCCCTTTCATTCCGTCTCAGACGCCCAGGAATGCAGAGAGCCAGCCCTGCTCGCGCTCGCAGCCTCCGCCTCCTGTCTGCCTGCCAGCCTGAGGGAATGTGAGCGCCGGCTTGAGCTGGGGGCGGCGTATGAGTATGTCCAAGTCAGGAGGAGTTTCTGTTATCCGTGTGAAAACACAAACACATTTCACAACACTTAATGAATTCAATATTCAAGTGCATGAAGTAAAATGTATGTCAAAAACGGTATAAAAAATACCTCACTACATAAAAGGCTACTGGAGTATCAATGAAAACATTTGCTATTGTTGGATGAGAGGTTTAATTAAAGGATTTCCCCGCTCCTTTAGATTAGGATTATGGTGAAACACTTGCAACGGACATAAACTGACCCATTGTTTTAAATATAATATAAAACTTTACAAAAATATATAAAAGCACTAACATTCATTCTTCTGTTAAAATGTGATAATTTGTTTAGATGTAAAGTTGTGCGTTTTAAATTGTAAAATTTGTACAAATTATTGTAAAATTGAAACATAATTTTAAAAACTCACATCATATTTTTCTGTTAAAACTTTTATTTTATTAAATTTTATTTGAGATGTAAAGATGTGCTTGTCCGTTTTATGGTTTTAAATTGTCCGATTTTATAAAATTGTTGTAAAACTGTTATAAAATTGTAAAAGAAAATGTAAAAATTATTGTAAAATGTTTTCAATTATTGTAAAATTGGATTTAATTTTACACAGTAAATATTAGTGTTTAAAAATAAAATTCACAGATGTTTTCAGATTTTTTAGATGTAAACACGTTGTTTATATCTAGTGCTTACACTTTTGACATTAGTATTTGAACATTTGAACATTTACAGATCGACCTCATTCACTTTCATTGTAAATGCTTCATCCAGATTTGTACTTTTTCTTAAGTTGAAAATTGAAATATTCTTTGTAGTATTATAATAATACTGTTTTGTAGTATCATTTGTGTAGGATTGTTATACTATTAAACTTAAACTGAACTGAAGCCAGCGTATTCTTTTAAAAAGTTAAACTATGATGTATCCACTCAAAAAACACTTGCACATTTATGTGTGTGATGCGTTATGATTTAATCTGCTGTGTTTATTAGCCATTGCAAGTGCAGCACACCTTTGCCTGCCTGCCTGCCTGTCAGAATCCTGCGTGCATGGAAGATTATGGATGGCCAATTACATTGTTTCTGGCATTAATTAATGATGTTAACCGTCTCCCCCTGCTCCTTACAAAACAGCGTCTCTCCTAAGCTGCCTCCAGGAGGGCAGACCGGGTGAATGATGTGAGTAGGCGTATTGTCTGTAGGGTTGCATCTAAATAAATTAAATGTGCAACATAATGCCCATATGTTAGTTAATGTCTTGCGATTCTATTACTACATCTTTAAAAATCAATTCATGTTTTTCAAAGAGACCTTGTTAGCATGCACGTGTCAGCAGTGTGCAAGCATGTCATGTGCTACAGTACCACAAATGCCCTGATTGTGTGTTCATGAATGTAATGGCCCTGACAGTGGAAGGGAAATGGGGTTGAACTGGTGCATGTCTCTTTTTTCAGTGTTTCTATTCTCTTGTCGTCTCCCCAATTTCCCCCCACCAGTTTGGCGTCTGAGGGCCATTACAGAGATTAAGCTGAGGAAGTGGACTGCCTGCCCTGTGTGTCAGCTCACATACACTGACGAACTGGGAGACAGCCACTTATTCTCTCCTCCTTTCTCTCTCGTTCTGTTACGCAGCTCTTAAAGACACTACAAGACTACATGCCTGAAGGCTTATAGCAAAACTTCCTCTGTATTTTTATTTCAGTGATTCAGAAGTAATATTCTGGCTTCAGTACACATTAAGCTCAATCTTCAATCGTTTGTGGTATCATATTGATTGTTAACACTAGTTAATAGCAATAGTTTATATGAACTAACAATAACTTTTAAAAAGTATTTATTAATTAAAGTAATTTTTTGCCAACATTTACTAATACATGATAAAAATCCAAAGTCATGCCTGTTACTATTTTTAACAATGATATTATGTATAAATAGTTATAGTCAACAAAAGATCATAGGTTAACAAAAATGTTGTAACATATGTATTTGTAAATACTGTAAAAATGTATTGCACATTGTTAGTTAATTTATTACCTAATAATGTACCTTATTGTAAAGATGTGTGTGCTTGACGATGGAATTTTCCCAAAGGCCAAGACGCTTTGGATGTGAGCACTATGACCTTTTTTACCATGGTAATTACAACAAAAAAATGTATTAGCACCTTTTTCTTTAAAAAGGCAAAGATATAGGTTACAGCGAGGCACTTACAATGGAAGGGAATGAGGCCAATTTTTGAATGATTTTAAAACAGATATGTAAAGCTAATCATTTTATACAAGTACTTAAATGTTTCTGTTAAATCTTGTGTATTATTAGAGCTGAAATATGGCATTCTATTGTGGATGTAACTTTACACAGACATGGTTAATAAGCAAATTTTTCACACTAAAATTGTGTTAGCATCTATATAATGTCTTGTGGCAATACCATTAAAACCGTGAGTATTTTAATGTTTACATATAGGCCCCAATAATTGCCTTAACTCTAATCCAAATTTTTGTGATAACTGAAAATTGTTAAAAGATTTAGAGGACTTGTACCGAAGCCAAAATATTATTTTGTTGAATTTTTATTTATTTAAATTTACTTTTTTATTTTTTATTTTTCAATGGTAATCAACATTATGCCCCAAACGCTGATCACAAATTGAACCAGGAATAATCTGTGAAATTAAATAAACCCAAAAAAAAAAAAAAAACACTTGATATTGCAGCTGAGTCTGCTAGACTACACCATCATATCTGTATGAAGCTATAGCTTTTCCTCCTTGGGTCCATTAACCTTCTTTTCTTCTCCTCTGCGCTCCTCGTTCTCATCCAGCAGTAATTCTACCGTTTAAATGCATGGTGTCAGGTGCCTCGTGGCGATGGGTGAGGGTTCTGGCCTGCATGCCATGTTAAGAGCATTAGCGGGCATATAGACGGGCAGTGCCGCCCTCACGCATCCACGTCTGATTAGGGTAACGAACGGAGGGCTGGTCCGTCATGCCGCATTGTCCCTCATGTCGGCCTGAATCACATGGCTCCTCGGAACCAAATGACTTAGCCGGTCATCACATACGACAAACAGGGCTGCAAGCAGGGGGGCTGCAATGATGTCACAGACACACCGAGGGGGATCCCTTCTTAAAAATGCACATCTCCATCTGAATAAATGAAGAGACAGTACAAGATATGGAAGAAAACAAACAAAAAGCAGCACCAAAGGGACATATAAAGAAGCTAATTATCTCATACGGACCATCTGTACCCTCTAAATCAGCGTTTCAGCCCGCGCTCACGCACACGCAGGTCTATCGAGGGTCACCACATACAGACGTACTGCTTTATACACTTTTTGTAGTTCCTTCCAAACTACCTCTTCTGATTCCAGAGGCCTCTGACATTCTGCCTGCGTGCCTTCCAGTGTCTGTGTGTCTGCTGTGCATAAACAAGCAGCAACCTGAACGCCGTTTCCAGCAGTCCGCCCCCATCTCCCCTTTGTTGCTCTCGGCCAGTTTGCATCGCCGAAGCTCGCAGTCCCAAACATGTGTGTGCAGCTATATACGTACATACATGAGCGAGGGCAGAGCTGTGATGTGCTTCCTCAAGAGCTTAATGTCTCTCAGCAGTGCTGTCAGAAACACTCGGCAGAGTCCGGCACTTAAGGGCATATGTTTTTCCCTCTCCTCAGCCGCCTGCGAAGAGCGACAAACACACACAAACAGAAGCTCCCAGCTACGGTAATGAAATCATTCTGCAGTGAACTCACAGAAAAGAAGGGCAAATACTGTGAGATGTGAGAAATAGCTGTATCTCTACAATAAAGTATTTTTGTTTGGACGCAGATACAGAAGGTGCACTTATCAGCTCTCATCATATGCCATAAAACAGGTATTTGCAATTAATAGGTGGGTATGCAAGTTGTTCATCTGATTATGTATCTGAATCAAATGTTTGAGATAAATGCTAATTAGAACGGAATAAAGTTCTCTACACAAAATGCTCAGATTTCAAATAATAAGAGTTTCTCATATACCTATTAGAAAAGCTCACAAACAAATAAACCTTAAAAATAGTTACGAAACATTTAGGACCTGCATAACTTGTTGAGTTAACAAATTACAGATTCAATTGATAAATATAGTTGTTCAAAAATGCTTCAACTTATTAAATGCATAGCTAATGTTTCATTTAGATTGGAACACCGAGTCAAGGCTCTAAACGATTCACTGAGTGAGTGAGTCGGGATCAAATTGCTACTCACAAGACAATTCAAGTACTTTCATAAATCTTTTGACTTACTCATTAAAAAGAAATGGTGAATTAGAGTCTTTTGTTTCACGAATCAGACACCATGACTGCTGGAAACACTGTAACGAATCTAATAACACAGTAATCTGACAAATATCTTTGAGAAGTGACAATAGGCCTACCTCCTGCATAGGTGGCGGAAATTTACATAACTTACAGATTGTTTATTGTCAGCTACTCGTGTATTTTATTTTCACAAAGTCGAAGTTTTCCGTAGTTTATCAGCGAGAGACAGCGTAACTTCAATATCTGTGTCTGCAGCCATTTTCTACATATAATATATCCTGCTTGATGTATATAAACATCTTTCCCAAGATGATGTTAATTTATAATTTGTTAATAATATATTATCATGTGTTAAAAGAAATAGCCTTTACACACAGAAAAATAAGGGTTTAAAATGTTACTTTTTGGGTACAACAGCTTGTCCCTGGAGCAGTACCCTTAAAAGGACATATTTATACATTTTTTCCCTAATAGGTACATATTAGTACCTTAGAGTAGTAATACGTACCATTGAGGTACTAATATACCTATCAGGGGTAAAAAAGGTACAAATATGTCCTTTTAAGGGTACTGCTCCAGGGACAAGCTGTTGTACCCAAAAAGTAACATTTTAAACCCTTATTTTTCTGTGTGTAAAAACATAAAGTAATAGGCCACATGCTAGTTTAGCCTACGTACAAATATTTTATTATTCCCATCCCAAAGTCTTTCTAATCTTCTCTAATCTCTTTTTTATATTTGTAATATACTTATTCGTTCAATTTATTTTATCTTTCCTTTTATGTATCTCTTTATATATCATAATTAACTGAATTAATTAACATAATTAACTATTTTAAATAGGCTACGCTTTATGTTTAAATTCTGTAAATATCCGAAAATCCTCCAGTAAAGCTTTGACTTGGTAAATTTCTACATGTAACTTTAGGCCAGTAGATGGCGGTAAACGAGCGTGTTTTATGAGCGATTACCGAGTCAACTGATTCGCTAAAAACACGTAAAATAAAACCCTTTTTCATCTCATGTGAGTGAACATCCTTTCAATTAGCCCATATATGCTTTCTCAAAGGTGCTGTAGGCCTATATCCCGCGTCTTTGTGTAAAACTTTTTAATTAGCAAATGATAAGAGTCCTCTTTAAAACCAGAGGTCCTGCAAGAATCAGAACCACAATAATCACCAGAAACTCATCTTAAAACAAGTTCATAAAAGCAATAAAAAAGTCATTACAGCGGTCACATTTCTTATCCACACCAATTAGATGAAATCAAGAGTGATTAGGAAAACTGAAGCAGCCGCGCGCGTTCCTCCTCGATCAGAAGTGTTCAGCGGTTCAGGCTCGACGCGCCAGCGGTGTAATGCTGTTACCACACGACGCTGTAGTGACGCACCCACTGGGAGTGATGACTGCTCATTTAACGCAGCGTGAGTTCAAGATCACTTTCTCTCGAGCGCACACTTCGTGGACAGGTACAGAGACTGAAGCTCATTAGAAGTGATGGCATAATGTGAGGGGAATCTCGTGTTTAAAGAACACATCTCACTGCAATGACTATAAAACACATTCAAAACTACATGTTATGCATAGTGTTATGCTTCTTTGATGTGTAAACATTATTTGTAGGTAGCTCACTGCATAAATGGGAGCATTTTACATTATAAAAACCGGATTATTATTTTTTATTTTAAAATTCCCTCAGACAAATATGTTCATTACATTTCATTATACAGTTTAACAAGTGTTAATAAACTGCATTTTGCCATATTAAGCTAGAGGCAAATATTTCAATACATTTTGGAATAGCAGTTCCCTTAAAAGGCAACGGGATTGAGCCATTATAGTGATTTCTAAAGTAAATGTGTACATTTGATAATACAGCAAGGATAAATTATTTCCTAAAAACTATCCTAATGGTGAAATAAAATAAAATTAAGACTGTTGATGAGTCATGAAAATGCCCATAATAACACAGTCAATATCAGCTTGTCTTTGTTATCGGCACTGTTCATGTTTATTGGGGAAATAAAAGGCACTTTTATCGTGCAGTGACTCAGAAATCGTTATACTTTTTTTTCAAAACAGAGTTCAAAATTACAATACAGGCCTACATCAAATTAACTTAAAATATATCGTCTTAAATGTATTAAAGACATAATTTAATTCTCACAATTATTTTCAACGCGTTATGGTGTTTATTTGCCTCCTCTGTTTTCTGTTAAACGATTAAAAACGAAATTCTCCGAGGCTAAACCTTCAAGAAGAACAGTCTGAGACAAAGTGATATATCGATTCAATGTTAGATCACTGACAAAGGGTTTAGTTAAAGAGCTGTGTATGAAACTGCCATTGCTGCGCTCGTGCATTAGCAGGCTGAGACGACAGGCGCAGAAATCGTGTTAATAAGTGGAAGGGGTAGGTTACAGAACACTGTCGATTCACGATCACACAAATACTCAAGGACAGGTCCCCTCGGCCCCGGGGCGCTACCGGCCCCTGCACATCAGCAGCAGGACGCGTCTTACCAGTGAAGACCAGAGACCAGTCCAATTTAAGACATTATACATCCAATACACGTTAGAATCGGGACACAACCGTTCAATGCATGGACGTGTGGCAGAGACACTGGTGTTGGCATGCGTGCTATAGGCTCTGTTTACTATAGCAAGCACTGAAGCTTTTATTTTGGACCATCAATACTGCACAGTTATTTTAAATAATTTGATGGTTATTAAATGATTTGCAAAATGACTTAGCATGTGATATAGCATATGAAACGAAAGCAGTAAATAACTGAGCTCTGCAGTACACATTAGGTCTATGAATAAACCTGAAGCCAAAGT
The DNA here is from genome assembly GCA_027422405.1 of Ptychobarbus kaznakovi. Lineage (NCBI taxonomy): Eukaryota > Metazoa > Chordata > Actinopteri > Cypriniformes > Cyprinidae > Ptychobarbus > Ptychobarbus kaznakovi. The sequence continues at coordinate 14,529,529 of CM049794.1, read as the reverse complement.
TCGTTCATGTCAAAGGTCGCATTATTTGGAAAAAAAAGAAAAAAACAACTTTCAAAACACTACACGTTTTCCTCCAGCAAAGTTTCTTCATTTCTTTAAAACAGTTTGAAAATAAATTGAATGCGTAATGTGAGCACTGTATGTTTGGGAGAAAACACCAGAGATGGCCATAGATATATGTTTTAATTATAAAGACATATAAACAATATACAGTATGAAACTCATGTCGCAACAAGATCAAATGCTGTGTGGGCTAGATCAAGTATTCCTCACAGTTGTACAATACAATCAAGTGAATTGTGCAATAACAAAACAAAATCCTTTTAGGCCAAACATTTGAGAATGTTACGCCGCGTTTCATAATAACACCGATGAGCTGAGACAGCTCAGCTTCCGTTTATTCATTTCTGACACAGGTTTTTAGGAAATTACTGTTTGTATGCAATTGCAGTAAATTGCATAGTCCACCAACAACGCTGAAACCGAAAGAAACAATGTTTGAACTGAGAAATAAGTCCTCCGCAAGCTGTGAACATAGAATTTCTTGTTTGTTTGTTTTCCACACAAATAATCATTTTCAATCCATCACTTGGGGTAAAGGGGAAAAGGCTTTTAAAAATTGAGGGGTTTAAAAGCTTATTCCATTAATACCGTGTTCCTAAATTAACATTATTTATTGTATTCTCTAATAAATCATCGTAGTACTTAAACACGCAGCAGGGGTTTTGAATCAGACCTAAGCCCGTTCCCAACAAAACAACGCGAATTCAGAGCAACAGAAGGATGAAGGAGGAAGAGTTCCGCGCGTGGAAGTCAAGGCTTGTCGTTGCAGTGTTTGAACAGGTTGGACGGGGTCCCGTTGAACGAGCTGCATTTCTCCGCGCAGGTGGCCAGTGCCGAGCTCGAAAACGGATACACGGCCGCCTGTCCGAAAGGCGCGAGCGCGGTGGGAATCGGCGAAGTTATAGTCTGTCCTTGGCTCACATAAGCCACCAACCGGCGCATTTCCTCCAGCGCCTGCCCCTGCATTAGAATGTAGTTTTTTGCAAGAAGCAAAGTTGCGATTTTTGAGAGTTTTCTCACAGACGGGCTGTGCGCGTAGGGGATCACAGACCTGAGGCCGTCCAGCGCGTCGTTCAGGTCGTGCATGCGTCTCCGCTCGCGCGCGTTGATGCTCAGCCGGAGAGATCTCGGCTCCTTCGACTTCTTGGAGAGCGCGCCCGGATGCTTCTCTTCGTCGAAGCCCGCGCCTCTCTTACGAGACTCGAGGTGGTCGAAGCCGTCGTCTTCATCGCTGGTCTGCTCTCCGCCGCTTTCGTTCGACTTTCCCGTTTGACCGGAGAGGAAATCCGCGGCAGGTGTGAGGGAGAAGCGGCCAGGACCAGCACCAGCACCATGGCCAGCGCCGAAGCCGAAGGCGGACTGTCCGTAGCGCTGCGTCAGGTCCAGCAGGGTGTCGTTGCTGATCGATTTCAGCAAGTTTTCTTCGCTTACATTCATTTTGGAGAAACGAAATAAAACTAAAACAAAAAACGGAGCGGATGGAAAACTCTTGAAAGCTTCCTCGCGCAGTCTTCTTTCTTTTCTTTCGTTGGCGTTCTCCAAAGGGCTGCTGACAATGAAGAGACTTTTTGATAGAGATCTTTCTTCCTCTATCACGCTCTTCCGCGCAGACAGCGATGTTGCGTGCACTTTAGACGCGTCGTCTGAACTCGCGCGCGTTCTTGCAGTGCGTCTTGCCCTCGCCCTGGGCAGATTGAGACTCGCGCGCAGTCCTACTTGCGAGTGAGTAAGAGCGCGAGGCCCCACGGGATTATCACTCTGTCCAATCAGGAGGGCGTTTTAATTAAGAAGATTAGCAACTGGCATTCTCCTTAATTCAACTACAATATGCCATGCACTGCACTTTAACTTGAACTCTAAACAGTTCTACTGGACTGCACACACACACACACACACACACACACACACACACACACACACACACACACACACACACACACACACACACACACACACACACACACACACACACACACACACACACACATACACAACACACACACACACACACACACACACACACACACACACACACACACACACACACACACACACTGCACTAATACAACAATCTATCTGCTACCACTGGATACCATCCAATGCACATCCATGACATTGCGTATCTGGCCTATGTATTTTTTTCCGCATATTATTGTGTGTATATATATGTACATACTGTGTAGAATGTGTATTGATAACTAAGCATGTCTAATAGTACACTGTGTACTGAGTATATGTATGTGTATTCTGCACATTGTCTTCTGTATTAGTCTGTAAGTATGTACTGTCTATATGTAAATTGTTTCTGCACTGTCTGGTGCACGCTCTCAAGAATTTCACTCACCAAGGCACATGTGCTGTGGTGATGTGACAATAAAAGTGATTTGATTTGATTTGAACTATAGCAATGATAACTGCTGAACAAATGATGGCATAATGCAATTCATGGCCGGTGTACCGACAAAACATGCTACCTATCATATTGTGCTACCAATAATATATGTGTATTGTTTTAGGGGTAACTTTAGGGTAAGGGTAGGTGTGGACGGGTAGGTTTAAGGTAGGGGTAGGTATGGAATTTTAAAAAGCCTCAATCCACACGAAAAAGAGGCTGGTAGCACAATCTGATAGGTAGCATTTTTCGCTATCGATTTGTGCTACCTATCTTTTTTAATGGGAGGTAGCACAATCTGAGCGGGTAGCACAAATCGTCAGAACACCGGCACATTGTAGAGAACAGCCATTGCACCTACAATTCTGTAATATTCCGAACAGTTACATCGAATTAACGCAGTATTGCCATAACTACATGTTTATTTTTAGTCAACTTTTGATCAAAACAACTTAATGCATAGCGTAGGCCTACATTTATTCTGCTACTTGAAGCCTTGTGAACTAATTGGTTAACAAATGTAGAACATCTCCTAAGTGATATAACTATTGAAGACTTGGTGACCACTGTATTCATTTATTATTGAACCGTGCATCGTGCTGTGAGGGATTAATCGCATCGTCTGGATGAGGCTGGAAAATAAGCTTCAACACCTCCAAGTCCAAGGCCGCTTTACCTACAGCACATGTGAAGATGGGGACATTTTCCCAGGTATTTGCGGGTTGGTAAAAACGCAACATTGATTCTTTATGGAAGAAGTGGCCTGGTAGGTAATAACACCGAACAATTTAGTCGTCCTGGGAAACAGTTCTTATGTTACAGAAACAAAAACATTTATTTAAAGATATTAAACAACAGCAATACACAATAAAGCGCTATATAAATGCATCATTCATTAATTCATACATACATAAACAAGTTGCAACCATCACTCAAGACTTGTGTTAAGTAAACTCTTTCTGAACAGTCAACAAACGAAGAAATGGACCGCTCAATAACACAGGATTGTAATGATGATGCAGCGCCACCTAGTGTTCATTTAAGAAAAGTGCAATGCCACAACCAGGCAAAATATAACGGATGATTTAGAATAATAAATACGGACAACACCAATAAAAATAGGTCAATACAAATGTTGATAATACTCTTATTTGTATTATTAAAGCTTCAAATATTAAGTAATACACTTTGATATTTATTCAAACGTGTGAATCAGCTTATAGTAATGCTGAAGAGTAGCCTATATACATTTAAAGTGATGTAAATCATTTTAAACTAATCAGTGTTTATTTAGGATCACTGAGAGATTATTATAGTTTTTAGTAATATTTTGAATTCGTATTATTTTAATTGTTTTTATTAATTTCATTGTTTTTTATTACATTTTCAGTCCCTGACTGAGTCCAACTGAAGCAAAATAACAGGTTTGTGTATTCCTCTGCATTACTCAGACTAAAACACGAGCTACTGCTGCTGATGGCAGTAGAAGATTTTCTCTGCTGATATATTTCAGGTTTGCTATGAAAGCATTGTTCTTATATTACAAACAAAACCAAACATCTACACAGAATATCTACAGAGGACAATCTGTGCTTTCTCAGATAATGCACAAGGGGGCGCTGCCGTAAAACAATTCTGGATTGTATTGTGAAAACACTAGAGCTATGCAAAATGCAAACACTGCATCCTCACACTACAAAGAGCAGGGTCATTAAAATATAAATAATAATACTTTCAACAAAATCCCCACATGCACAGACCGTCTACATGTGCATACTGCATCGGAGATGTGGAATATACAAAAATGCAAAAGTATGCCTACCTGGGGGGGAAATGTGTGTAAACAAACATGATTTTATATATAAATAAGATTGTTTGATGTTTCTGTACAGCACACACAGCGGTTGTGCATAGCGCTTTGAAAAGACAGATAAATAGACGGATGGATGGCTGGACAAACAAAGAGACTGACCTCTTTTATCTCTCTTGTTGCAGGCTATTCCCTTTGCTGGGCGGCAGCAGCGTGTGATCAGCGGGAGGCAAGCGGTTCTCTGAGAGTTATCATTCAGTGTGTGATATCAGGCTCCGAGGCCCTCCAGCCAAACACCCGCCAGAGACGTCTTCTGCCTCTGTCCTAACACACCATGAAATTACAGGGCTCCTTGGCTATTGTGAGAGAGGTGGCACATTTCAGAGTATTCCCATTTTTGTCTGTGTCTTCAAACCATTTTCCACATCAGAAAGTAGTCATCATGTGTAGTCATTTTGGGTATGATGTTATATCTAAGTGTGATTCCAAAGGGCCAGAAGAGATAACAGAAGCTGCACAAACCCACTCACTTTGAACATCACGACCACAGAGCATGATACAGATTGTGTAGTAATGGCCTGAGAGTAGAAAATCAAATGGAATATAATCTCTCAGTCATATAATAGCCACTGACCTTCCATGTGCATTTCTATAATGATGGCAAACACATGCTTATGTGCGTGAGAGGACGTTTCAGCTCAGTAATGCAAGAAACCACGCACGGCACAGGCAACAGAATGCTCACACTTTTATTTGGTTGTTGCTAGGTGACTACTGGTGCACAGACGAACAACTCTGACAAAAGGATCTTATAATTTAGATCCCATTTTAACAGCTTTAATTACATCATTCATACATGACAAGTGCCAGCACAAAGAACAGAAGCAATAAAGCAAACAACCTTTGGCTATAACGAGTATTAGCTCTTAAAAATGAAGGTTTCAACAAGGGAGGTTTTAGAGTGATGTCATATAGAAGAACCATTTTGGGTTCATTATAAAATCTTTTAACGAACAGTTGTTCAAAAATAAATAAAATAAAAATTCCACTATAATGAACACTTCAAACTCACCAAAATGAAAATTCGCTGAAAATTGACTCACCTTCAGGCCATCCAAGACCTAGATGTAGAAATTTAGCATGACTTCATTTGCTCACCAGTGGATCCTCTGCAGTGAATGGGTGCCGTCAGTATTAGAGTCCAAAACATCTGATAAAAACATCAGAATAATCTACTAGTAATCCACATGACATCCATCAGTTAACATCCTTTAAAGTGAAAAGCTGTGAGTCTGTAACAAAACAAGTCCAGGTGTTTTAACTAGTGCAGGTGTCCAAAACTAGTCCAGGTGTTTTAACTAGTGCAGGTGTCCAAAACAAGTCTAGGTGTCCAACTAAGGTGTTTTAACTTTAAAATGTCAATTTTGGGCAAAATACAAGTCCATAATCCATAATAACACTTCTTTCAGTGAAACGTCCATCCCCTGTTTTCCTCTCACATCAAAATATTTGTTTAGAACAGTTTTGGACTGTTTTTGCTTGTAAATGGTGCTTGATACGTACAATTTCTCTCCTGATTCAGACTTTTTCACTAGAGGAAGTCTCTATATGGATTATAGACATGAATTTTAGCCAGAAGCAATGATTTGAAGTTAATAATGTCTTAATTGTGCATTTATTACAATCATGCAGCTTTTTGCTTCACAAGACATTAACTGACGGACGGACTGGAGTTGTGTGGATTACTGTGATGTCTTTATCAGCTGTTTGAACTCTCATTCTGGTGGTACCCATCACTGCAGAGGATCTTTGTATACCACATTGAGATAATAGGTCAAAAAAGCCAGAGAGGTTAAACTGAATTTATTCCAAAATCTACGGAAGAAACATATTCAGAGAGACATTTTTGGAAATGTGCTCATATTCAGAAAATAGGTAATAATGAAGAAAAACTAAACATAGACATTCTGTAGCTTATTCTGTAGACACTGTGTTGCATAACATATCTGATAAAATATATTATACATATTAAAATAGATATATGTAGAACAACATCATTCCAGCTCTTACCTCGTGCAAACCCAATTACTTCTAACAAAACGTTTTAATTATGTATTTATTACATTCATGCAGCTTTTCACTATTAATTCATGAACTGGAGTTGTGTGGATTACTTATGGATTATTGTGATTTTTTTATCAGCTGTTTGGACTCTAATTCTGATGGCACCCATTCACTGCAGAGGATCCATTGGTGAGCAAATGATATAATACTAAATTTCTCCAGATCCGATGAAGAAACAAACTCATCTACATCTTGGATGGCTTGAAGGTGATACAAATGTCAGTGAATCATCATTTCATTATGAATCCATCAAAGCCAATAAGAACCTTTATTTTAAGCATGTATGATGATAACATTTGTAGATTTTGTAGATAACATAATTCTTCTAAATTGACATTCTTAAAGTATAGGTCACATGATCAAAGTGCCAAGTCACAGTTATAGCTGTGCTAGTGGACACTAACAAACGCTAAATAATGTTCTGCTCTTCCACTGTGAACATAAAGAGATACAGCGGCCGTTTGTCTTGAAAACGAGTGGCCTGAGCAAAAGTAAAAGCGTTTTTTACACAGGTTGTAAAGACGACAACGACCTCCATAGAGGAAAATATATTTAGCGGTACAAAACAAAGCATGACTCGCTTGTGTATTGGCACGCTTGCGGTGCAATTGATCTGCTGCTCCCTGTTGCCACAGCAACCGCAGGCTAGACTACTCCAAGGTGACATGCCACTTGAAGACTGTGAATCCCACTGAGATCCCACAGTGCTGTCCAGAGACCTCAAGGGGGCAGCAGCTGCCAAGAGCTGCATTAACAAGCCCTACTCTCAGGAAACGAGTCAGTGGAGGCATTGCTAGATCTCAAAATATCTTTGTGCCACTATACTGAGAAGGTTTAATTGGTTTCAGTACGAATAGTCTAGTTTTTACAGATATGTGTATATTTAAAGGACCCGAGGTGCACTGCTGGATTGAGGTGCTGGTGACCGGAGGAGCGGGAGTGTAACAGAAGTTTAGATTAAACGATTGACTAAATTACCACACTGAGATAATCGCCATCTGTTAAACAGATTGACGAGACAGGTGTAGACTGAAGGAGGCGAGTGATGCTTAAGAAAGTGCGGGAATGCTTCAAGGATGTAAAACATCATATTCAATAAAATTGAATGACTTGATGGTTGGTGTGAGCTTGTTACTCATCTCTCTTTGAACCGCTCGGATCATTATAAGGCCTCCATTAGCCATACAATCGCCCTCGTGTGAATTCTCATTTCTGTCATTAGAGCGAAGCTTCTCGCTGCAGTTTGCAATTTCACATAAACACGAAAATACAATAAGCTGCATAATATGATTATGAGTCTAATGTGGAACTGCAACAGTGAGCCAGGGTCAGAAATGAATCAGGGCTCAGGACAAAAACAAATGACAAAACACACCAGAAATGTAAAAATGAGGGGGCAAATACACCAATAGGGCGAATATACTATATATTTCTTGGTTGTTTTTATGTTAACAGTTGTCTTGTTATTTTCACTGTATTTCATGTTTTTCTAGGCTTTTCTTGTTATTTAGTGTTATTTATCTTCATTTAGTGACCTGTAGATGTCAAATATCTGTCTCAGAGGCAGGCAGAATGTGTATAGCTCATACAAAGTTTTGCTGATTTTTTATTTATTTTATAATTTTTTATGAAAATCCAGACAACCTCAGAATCTGTCATAGTGATTACAGCAAAATGGTAGACTGTACAAACGTTACCTAACATCGAGATCACCCATTTATTAAAAAAAATCTAATAAAGTATCTATCTTGCACATTATTTACAGATTTTCTTTTCTTATTGATTTTATAATTAACTGTCTTCATTTTAGGATTTCAGTTTTTTTTTATTCATTGAATATTTTGAGTTTCTTTTGATTAATTTGAGTATACAATGAGTGCATTTATGACAATGTTTTAAAATCAATTAAAAATAATTGAAACAAAAGTCTTAATCAGGTTTTTGTTGTTATTAAAAAATCTCCAGCCAGGGGGCCATGCCTGACTTACAATTCTAATAAAAAAGAACATATCAAAATATAATATATTTACTAATATAATTAACATTAATATAATTAATGCACATCTAACACCTAATAAATAATATATAATATACACATTAAATATAATACACATCTACCTTGATGAAAATACAAAAAAAATGCAATTATAATGTAAACTGAAATCTGAAAAACATATGGTTCTTGACACTTCTGTAATCACAAAATTAATGTGGTTAATTAATTGACCTATATCAACATTCCTAGCTTATATTATAGTACTGTCCAACATATTATTCATAAGGCCCCCTATATAATGCCTATAAAATATATTTACATTATCTGAATAAAGTAATTTACAAGCGAGAATAACATAAGCATGATACTGTATTTAGAGCAGATGTAGTGGACAGTTTCTGATTACAGCATAAGCTACTTAAGTATTTAATGGCTGAAATCATAACAAAACGAACCAAGTAATTAATGAATTCTAAGGAATAAAATCTGTGAAAGTGAATGACAAGAATAAACACACACACACACACACACACACACACACACACACACACACACACACACACACACACACACACACACACACACACACACACACACACACACACACACACACACACACACACACACACACACACACACACACACACACACACACACACACACACACACACACACACACACACACACACACACACGTGATCAAACAGAAACTCTCTCACCTCTCAGAAACACACTCATGAGATTTCACTCATTTCCATACCAGCACATCACCCCATCTCATCCCTTCTCTCTCACTCTCTTTCCCTCTCACGTACACACACACACACACACACACACTCACTCACTCACAGGAGAGGGAGCAGGAAGTTCAAAGCCTTCCTCTTGATGAGGATGGCGAGGGCTGCTTTGATCTCTCTCTGACTAATTTGAAGATGTTCAGTTTAAACCTACAGGGAGCAGAGAGAGACAGACTCCCATATGCTGCAGTGCTGTACCATTCACTCCTGCACTAATCACATGCTTAGCTGCTCTCGAAACAGACTGAGCATGCTCCATCCACCTGAATGTGTCACAAACAGGTACGCAACTGGCCGAGGGACACGTCAATCGTGGGATCTCCACGCTGGACAGAACACACTATTACCGTCTCAGCATCAAAACGATCAATAATAAAAACAACAACTGCTAGCACAGAAGGAACGTGGGCAAGATGGTAATCGCAGGCTGAGTGCAGACGTTTACTGCAAAAGAAACAGTTTGTTACACCAACATTTCATCAGATCCGCCTGTGACAAAACAAAAGAGTCATCTCTCCTGCTTCTCAACTCCAACACTGCAGCACCATGCAGATTTTAGAGAGGAGCAGACGAGGTATAGAAAGAGAGGGAGGGCGGCATGAATAATTGTTGAAGATATTTTTACTGTGACCCACTTTAAAGTCAAATTCAAACCTCTTAAAGGAGCAGCGCTTCGCTCCTCTCCTCTCCCATCCCGAGACTGTGGAAAACCGCAGCGGGTCGAGATCAGCCCTGATGAAATTCACGATTTGTTCGAAAACAAAAACAATTGGTCACTTTTTCAAATCGCTTCTCTTTTATTTAATGTTTTTAGATGTCTGAAAGACTGGAAATAAACAAAGCTGAAGTGTAATTTAAATGTTTGTAAAATGTAAGGGTTTCATTCGAAGCAGGCTGCTGTGCAATTTCTGCCCATATAAATTGTAGGTGTAGTTTTTCATCTTGCTAAACCATAATTAGTGAACCTCCATGGCATTTGTGATTGAAATGCACAAATGCAAAAAGCATCATAATTTTGCTCGCATTGAGCCCTTGAACACCATTACGACCGTGTCAGCTTCGTACAGAGCGGCTGCATTGATCGGAGGAGCCATTTCTCCTGTCGCGCAAACATCTGGCTGGAGGCCCTGGTGTGTGCGGTGCAGGGGACAGATGAGCTGTCGCTGTGTCTGATTGATGAGGCTGGTCGCTAGAGGACGGTCACCATGGAGATAATAGGTCAGAGAGGCCAGAGAGGTCACACTGAATTCATTCCAAAATCTACTGGAGCAAAAACAAACATATTCGGAGAGTGAACAAGCACTTCGGGTAATGATGAGGAAAGGGTAAACTGACATTTTGTACAACATGCATTACTATGTATAACATATCCGAGGAAATATAATCAAATTATATTATATATATTCAAATATATATAGATTATATGTAAGATTCTCTTACATTGCCCCCTTTTGCCAAATTTCACCTTCATTTGTTCAAAACCAAAATATAGCTAATAGTGGCAAAATTTATCAGGAATTGTGGTGGCAATTCAATAGATGATGCTGAAAATGATTTAAAAGCATCTTATAATCTCTATTTATTCATTCACTAGTTTTAGTTAGATTAATTAATATGTATTATCAGTCACTATAAATGTGAAAATATATTATAGTATATAAAGATTAAAATAAATCTTAGATGGATGATACTCATTCAAACAATATCAAAATACTAAGACAGGAGTATATAAACTTAGGCTTAATTATATAATGTATATTAATGAAAGACATTTACATAGATTTTTTAATGTAAAGTTAATAAATAACATATTATTATTATTATTACATTAAAAGTCTTAATATTGTATTATTATTATCATGGCAGTATTGATAACCTGCATTACCCTGTATGTGGTTCTACCAAACACACAGAGAATGAGTGTATGCGAGTATGTGTGTGTCTCTGTCTCTCAATATGATGACTGAATTATTTTCATCCTGGCTACCATCTCTCTGTTTTAACTTTAGCTTCTGTTCTACTCTCTTTACTTTCTATTTCTCTCCTCGTCTCTCTCTGTCCTCTAGTGAGGCGTCGCAGTGTTCCCGCAGAGAGTTTTTAGACAGGAGGTCAATATTTAATGAAGTGACCCTCTTGTTAAAATGCTCTAAGTGCTCCTGTTCAGCACTAGAGGGTGGTTATGGCTTTTATTTATTCATTTAGGACCCTCACTCTACTTCACTCACTCCATTCCTTCTTTTAGCTCGTTCTCTTAGTTTTGGAGAGAAGGGCTGTGGTTGTTTTTCCCAAGGAATGCCACTGCATCATTCCATCAAACACACTCTCTCTCTTCTTAGAAAACACACATCAAACAACACCTAAACACACACTTCTTGCACCTTGTTTTATGTGATCTGGTGTATTATAAAATAAAATAATTATACATGTATAAGCCACTGCACACTAATCATCATCAAACCAAAAAACAGTGAGATGACTTCGCAAATAATCTCTAGCAGATAAGAGACGAGGGATATTTTTGTGTTTGAAGTTGCACTAAAGCCTTGATTATTATTCTACAACAGATGAGTTGTGTATGTGCGCGCTCGTCTGTGAGATCGGACAGCATATTTAAAGAATTCCCGCTCATCAGCAAACCCCCAGAACATCAATATTATCAGAAACTAAAAAGCTAAGGGCCAGCTCTAGGAGATGTTCAGAAATCTCTGTTTTGCCAATAACTATTAATTAAACATCACTTACATCTAAAGGGTTTATCATCAAATATTTGTGCTGGGAATGTTGAAGCATGTGAAAAGAATGCGTTAAATGCAGCATAAACCTATGAGAAACCGGCGTGTATGCACACACACTAACATATATGTGAGTTAACATAAGAGCGTAATTTGAAAGGACAGTTTCTCTCCTGTGTGCGCATTTGTATCTGTGCCTGTATGTGTGTCTGATCTGAATATGTAGGTCAAACATCCATATATGGAAAGCCTGAAAATTGCCAACTAGTGTACGCTTGAGTAGACACACTCATACACAGCGGCGCTAAACCCATTCAACTAACAGAACGGATCTTTAAGTGTGGAAGTGTACGGTTTTTGTCCTGCATTAAAACTTTGGCTGTTAGACTCCACAGTGTTTTGCACTTGAAGAAAGCTTTGAAACAATCTTTAAATCTTCAAGACAGTAAGAAGCAGGGCTGATGTTGTCAACTGCTTCTTCATTTAAAAAAAGAAAAAAATACTTCCCTCTCTCAGTTATCACTGAAATATTTAAATGAAACTCCTTTTTTTCCTGCTAGTTTTTGGAACATCAAATGAAGTTTTAATTGGATTTTTTCCGCCATGGTTCGTGTTTAGAGATTTTATTCATCAGTTTTTTTTTTCAATTGTTAAATCTCAACCTCTGCTGATGAACCGCACACATTTGTCCTCACAAGTCAGCGTTATCAGACGGAGGAAGAGAGGGAGGGATTTGGAGACAGAGGAAAAAAAGAACAGATTGAGCCAAATACAGTCAAATAGAACATCTTGGAGTAATGTATCCAAGACTAAATGTGTTTGAGGTGTTTGACACACACATAAACACTTGAGACGAGCCCTGCATGCTCCAATCCAACTGTAAAATTGTGAAAAAAATGCTCATTAGCATAGAGACAGGTTTAATCAAATCAGCTGTGGGTACAAATTAGTCAGTGAGAGCATAATGAGTTAGGAATTAATTAGGAACATAATGAGAAAACGAAAATATGGGAATCCTGGCATCCGCACATTATCTGTGGTCACTAGACTCTCAAAAGACCCTCTGCCTCAATCTTTCTTTCTTTCTTTCTTTCTTTCTTTATTTGAGTCCTTTGGCAGTGAGAGCAGGAGTCGGGTCAAGGAGCATTGGAACCGAATGAAGTTGAATATTGTTGGAATGTGAATATGTCTCACTATAGAATTTCAGTAAATGTTCCCATTAAATCCTTACCAATGTAATAATTACATCTCAATGAAAAAGTCATTAACATGACATAATACCCATTTTATAGCATAAGGTCGTGACACAGCTGTTTGCTTTTTACACTGTGACAGAAGTTTGTTGCCAGAAACTCCACTACATCTCCTGTGCATCAGCAGAAACTTCTGCATGTCAAGACACCTCTTTCTCTCACCCATCACAGCACGCCTCATTTGAGGTGTAACCAGACTCTTACTTCTACTGGCAAATTCTTGCCAGGCTCTGCAAAACTGAGAAAAAAGGGATTGAAAATAAAAGCTATAGTCTATATATTTAATCACATTACTCTTTACATTTTATCACAGCACTCATTGCATTATCATATTAATCATCATATTTTAAATCACAGTACTTATTACATAATCATATTATTAATATTCTTTGCATCTTATCACAGTACTTGTCACATTACTCCTTGCATTTCCTTACAATACCAATCATATAATCACACTACTTCTCACATTTTATCACAGTACTCACTACATCATCATATTAATCCTCACATTTTATCACAGTACTCACTACATCATCAAATTAATCCTCACATTTTACCACAGTACTCACTACATCATCAAATGAATCCTCAACTTTTACCACAGTACTCACTACATCATCAAATTAATCCTCACATTTTACCACAGTACTCACTACATCATCATATTAATCCTCACATTTTACCACAGTACTCACTACATCATCATATTAATCCTCACATTTTATCACAGTACTCACTGCATCATCATATTAATCCTCACATTTTACCACAGTACTCACTACATCATCAAATTAATCCTCACATTTTACCACAGTACTCACTACATCATCATATTAATCCTCACATTTTACCACAGTACTCACTACATCATCAAATTAATCCTCACATTTTACCACAGTACTCACTACATCATCAAATTAATCCTCAATTTTTCACAGTATCACTACTCACAAATAATCCTCACATTTATCACAGTACTCACTACATCATCACATTAATCCTCAATTTTAATCACAGTACTTCTACTCACAAATTAATCCTCACATTTATCACAGTACTCACTACATCATCAAATTAATCCTCACATTTTAATCACAGTATCACTACTCACAAATTAATCCTCACATTTTATCACAGTACTCACTACATCATCAAATTAATCCTCACATTTTTCACAGTACTCACTACATCATCAAATTAATCCTCACATTTTATCACAGTACTCACTACATCATCAAATTAATCCTCACATTTTAATCACAGTACTCACTACATCATCAAATTAATCCTCACATTTTATCACAGTACTCACTACATCATCAAATTAATCCTCACATTTTATCACAGTACTCACTACATCATCAAATTAATCCTCACATTTTAATCACAATACTCACTACATCATCAAATTAATCCTCACATTTTATCACAGTACTCACTATATCATCAAATTAATCCTCACATTTTATCACAGTACTCACTACATCATCAAATTAATCCTCACATTTTAATCACAGTACTTACTACATCATCAAATTAATCCTCACATTTTATCACAGTACTCACTACATCATCATATTAATCCTCACATTTTATCACAGTACTCACTACATCATCAAATTAATCCTCACATTTTACCACAGTACTCACTACATCATCAAATTAATCCTCACATTTTACCACAGTACTCACTACATCATCAAATTAATACTCACATTTTATCACAGTACTCACTGCATCATCAAATTAATACTCAAATTTTATCACAGTACTCACTGCATCATCAAATTAATCCTCACATTTTACCACAGTACTCACTACACATCATATTAATCCTCAATTTTTAAGTGCTCACTACTCACAAATTAATCCTCACATTTTACCACAGTACTCACTACATCATCATATTAATCCTCACATTTTATCACAGTACTCACCACATCATCAAATTAATCCTCACATTTTATCACAGTACTCACTACATCATCATATTAATCCTCACATTTTACCACAGTACTCACTACATCATCATATTAATCCTCACATTTTATCACAGTACTCACTACATCATCAAATTAATCCTCACATTTTACCACAGTACTCACTACATCATCATATTAATCCTCACATTTTACCACAGTACTCACTACATCATCAAATTAATCCTCACATTTTACCACAGTACTCACCACATCATCATATTAATCCTCACATTTTATCACAGTACTCACTACATCATCATATTAATCCTCACATTTTATCACAGTACTCACTACATCATCATATTAATCCTCACATTTTACCACAGTACTCACTACATCATCAAATTAATCCTCACATTTTACCACAGTACTCACTACATCATCATATTAATCCTCACATTTTTCACAGTATCCTCACATAAAATTATCCTCATTTTTAATCACAGTACTCACTACATCATCAAATAATCCTCACATTTTAATACAGTCTTACTACATCATCATATTAATCCTCACATTTTACCACAGTACTCATCATCTCACATTAATCCTCATTTTATCACAGTACTCACTACACATCACATTAATCCTCAATTTATCACAGTACTCATCATCTCACATTAATCCTCACATTTTATCACAGTACTCACTACATCATCAAATTAATCCTCACATTTTATCACAGTACTCACTACATCATCACATTAATCCTCACATTTTACCACAGTACTCACTACATCATCACATTAATCCTCACATTTTATCACAGTACTCACTACATCATCAAATTAATCCTCACATTTTATCACAGTACTCACTACATCATCAAATTAATCCTCACATTTTAATCACAGTACTTACTACATCATCAAATTAATCCTCACATTTTATCACAGTACTCACTACATCATCAAATGAATCCTCACATTTTATCACAGTACTCACTACATCATCAAATTAATCCTCACATTTTATCACAGTACTAACTACATCATCATATTAATCCTCACATTTTATCACAGTACTCACTACATCATCAAATTAATCCTCACATTTTTTCACAGTACTCACTACATCATCAAATTAATCCTCACATTTTATCACAGTACTCACTACATCATCAATTAATCCTCACATTTTATCACAGTACTCACTACATCATCAAATTAATCCTCACATTTTATCACAGTACTCACTACATCATCATATTAATCCTCACATTTTTCACAGTATCACTACTCACAAATTCCTCCTCACATTTTATCACAGTACTCACTACATCATCAAATAAATCCTCACATTTTATACAGTATTCACTACATCATCAAATTAATCCTCACATTTTTTTCACAGTACTCACTACATCATCAAATTAATCCTCACATTTTATCACAGTACTCACTACATCATCAAATTAATCCTCACATTTTATCACAGTACTCACTACATCATCAAATTAATCCTCACATTTTACCAAAGTACTCACTACATCATCATATTAATCCTCACATTTTATCACAGTACTCACTACATCATCAAATTAATCCTCACATTTTATCACAGTACTCACTACATCATCAAATTAATCCTCACATTTTATCACAGTACTCACTACATCATCATATTAATCCTCACATTTTATCACAGTACTCACTACATCATCAAATTAATCCTCACATTTTACCACAGTACTCACTACATCATCATATTAATCCTCACATTTTATCACAGTACTCACTACATCATCAAATTAATACTCACATTTTATCACAGTACTCACTACATCATCATATTAATCCTCACATTTTAATCACAGTACTCACTACATCATCAAATTAATCCTCACATTTTAATCACAGTACTCACTACATCATCATATTAATACTCACATTTTATCACAGTACTCACTACATCATCATATTAATCCTCACATTTTTAATCACAGTACTCACTACATCATCACATTAATACTCACATTTTATCACAGTACTCACTACATCATCAATTAATCCTCACATTTTATCACAGTACTCACTACATCATCATATTAATCCTCACATTTTATCACAGTACTCACTACATCATCAAATTAATCCTCACATTTTATCACAGTACTCACTACATCATCATATTAATCCTCACATTTTACCACAGTACTCACTACATCATCATATTAATCCTCACATTTTACCACAGTACTCACTACATCATCAAATTAATCCTCACATTTTACCACAGTACTCACTACATCATCAAATTAATCCTCACATTTTATCACAGTACTCACTACATCATCAAATTAATCCTCACATTTTACCACAGTACTCACTACATCATCATATTAATCCTCACATTTTATCACAGTACTCACTACACTCTCAATTAATCCTACATTTTACCACAGTACTCACTACATCATCAAATTAATCCTCAATTTTACCACAGTATCCACTACTCACAAATTTTAATCCTAACATTTTAATCACAGTACTCACTACTTCATCAAATTAATCCTACATTTTACCACAGTACTCATCATCATCAATTAATCCTCACATTTTTCACAGTACTCCACATTGTCAAATTATCCTCACATTTACACAGTATCACTTAATCCTCATATCAAATAATCCTCACATTTTACCACAGTACTCACTACATATCATATTAATCATCACATTTGATCACACAGTACTCACTACATCATCATATTAATCCTCACATTTTACCACAGTTACTCACTACATCATCAAATTAATCCTCACATTTTACCACAGTATACTATCACTACATCATCATATTAATATTAATCCTCACATTTTAATCACAGTACTCACTACATCATCAAATTAATCCTCACATTTTACCACAGTACTCACTACATCATCATATTAATCCTCACATTTTACCACAGTAGTATTTAATTTTGTAAATACTGTGACTGTGAAGAGCGGCTCGACGGTGTTTAGTGTCCCGCAGCAGCAGCGAGCCGTCAGCGCAACGGAAGAGTTCTGCGTTCAAATACATGCAATAAAGCTTGTCGTAAAGCCCCAGCAAAAGTAATTACCATGAAGGTGTCCGGGGGAATAGTAAGGATTCGCCATCTCCTCATTTAGAGAGAAGTGCATCTTCACGGATAATGATTATTGTAGAAAAGTTCGTTTCGGGAAGGGAAGGAAGACGAGGAAGTCAGGGGTGACGAGCCACAAACGGGGTTTATTAAACCAAAATAAAACAGAACAAAACGTAAACACTTGGCGTCAGCTTCTTCTTCTTGGGCTTGTTCTTTCGCTCTCCTTCGCCGCTGCTCTCTCTCGGTTAGCCTGGATCTCGGTCACCCTCTGCCGGCCGGCGGGCCCTTTTATGTCTCTCCGGCAATCACTGAAAGTAGATACAGCTGTTAACAATTATTCACTTGCCAACCGTTTCCCCGCTCATCTCAGAACCCGCTCTCCCCTTAGCGCGTTCCGCCTTCCCACGCCCCCCTCGCCACATACCCCCACCGCCCGTCTCAGGCCGGGGAGCCCTCCGGCCTGCACCCCCCCCCCCCCCCATTCCTGGAGAGGAAGTCGGCTACCGCCATCTGTGCCCCCGGCCTGTGGATCACCTTGAATTTAAACGGCTGTAAAGCTAGATACCAACGGGTGATCCGCGCGTTGGTATCTTTCATGCGGTGGAGCCACTGGAGGGGCGCGTGGTCCGAACAGAGGGTGAATTCCCGACCCAGGAGGTAATAGCGGAGGGTGAGGACGGCCCATCGGATGGCGAGGCATTCCTTCTCAATGGTGCTGTATCTAGTCTCTCTATTCGAGAGCTTACGACTTAGATACAGCACCGGCCGCTCCTCTCCCTCGACCACCTGGGCCAGGACGGCACCCAGCCCCCTGTCCGACGCGTCTGTCTGTAACAAAAAGGGGAGTTCAAAGTTAGGAGAGTGCAGGAGCGGGCCGCCGCACAGGGCAGCCTTCACCTGGGTTAGGGCCTGTTGGCACAGCTCCGTCCACTGGACCGGGTCGGGTGCTTCCTTTTTAGTGAGATCAGTCAGCGGGCTGGTGAGGTCCGAAAAATTAGGGATAAACCTCCTATAATATCCCGCCAGCCCCAGGAACTGTCTCACCTCCTTTTTGGTCTTGGGACTCGGGCAGGCCGCAACTGCAGCGGTCTTATCAATTTGGGGACGCACCTGCCCATGCCCCAAGTGGAAGCCCAGATACCGTACCTCCACCCGCCCAATTGCACACTTCCGCGGGTTCGCCGTGAGCCCAGCCCCCCTCAGCGCCTTCAGGACCGCGCGGAGATGTTCCATATGCCGCTGCCAATCATTGCTATGGATGATGATATCATCCAGATAGGCAGCGGCATACGCGCTGTGTGGGCGGAGGACTTTGTCCATGAGGCGCTGGAAGGTCGCGGGAGCCCCGAACAAACCGAACGGAAGTGTTACGAACTGGTGTAATCCGAACGGCGTGGTGAAGGCTGTTTTTTCCTTGGATAAGGGCGATAAGGGGATCTGCCAATACCCTTTCGTTAAATCCAGTGTCGAATAAAAGCGCGCTGTACCTAACCGATCAAGCAGCTCGTCAACTCGGGGCATTGGATAAGCGTCGAATTTCGACACTGCATTCACCCTCCGGTAGTCGACACAGAACCGGACCGAGCCGTCCGTCTTAGGGACTAATACTATCGGGCTCGCCCAGTCGCTATGCGATTCTTCTATTACGCCCAAGTCTAGCATCGCCTTTAGCTCTTCCCGAACCACATTTTTCTTGTGTTCGGGCAGGCGATAGGGCCGGCTGCGCGCCACCTCCCCGGGGAGCGTTTCGATGCGGTGTTGTACGAGATCCATGCGACCAGGCAGGGGCGAGAATACATCAGAAAAATCCACTTGTACCTGGGCTAAGTCGGTGAGCTGCTGCGGCGAGAGGTGGTCCCCCCCGGAGACCAGAGCGAGCGGATTGTGCTGGATAGCCGCTTCTGGTCCGAGATCCTCCTCGTTTGAAACAACCGCAGCTAACCCCACCGACGCCCCCTCATTCCAGCGTTTTAGGAGGTTGAGGTGGTAGATCTGCGATGCACCGCCCCTATCCGTCCGCTTGACCTCGTAATCGAGCTCCCCCACTCGCCGTGTGACCACAAAGGGTCCTTGCCACTTCGCGAGTAATTTAGAACTAGACGTTGGAAGTAACACAAGTACCTTATCTCCCGGTGAAAATTGTCGCAGCCGAGTGCCCCTGTTGTACAGCCGTGTTTGTCGGTCCTGGGCCTGGAGCAAATTCTCCATAGAGAGCCGCCCCAATGTGTGGAGTTTTGCTCGGAGGTCCATGACGTACTGAATTTCACTACGGCTGTTTGATGGCCCCTCCTCCCAAGACTCCTTGATGACGTCAAGCACCCCGCGGGGCTGACGACCATATAGGAGCTCGAACGGGGAAAACCCGGTGGAGGCTTGTGGGACCTCCCGCACCGCGAACAACAACAAGGCTCGAGCCATTTGTCCCAATTTTTGGCGTCTTCTTTTACGAACTTACGCACCATGGTCTTCAATGTGCGATTAAATCGTTCGACCAAGCCGTCCGTTTGTGGTGGTAGAGACGCTGGTACGAATCGATTTAATGCCCAATAGCCCTTATAGTTCGTTTAAACGTGCGTGACATAAACGCTGTGCCCTGATCCGTGAGAATCTCTTTCGGGATTCCCACGCGGGAGATAATTCGAAACAGTGCCTCGGCTACACTCTTCGCCGAGATGGAGCGCAGGGGCACTGCTTCCGGATAACGCGTTGCATAATCCACCAGAACTAATGCAAAGCGGTATCCGCGTGCGAACGCTCTAATGGCCCGATGAGGTCCATCCCAATTCGCTCGAAGGGGACCTCCATCAGCGGTAACGGGCGCAAAGGCGCTTTGGCGGTGGCCGGTGGATTTACCAACTGGCATTCGCGACACGCCGCACACCACCGCGGACGTTCTCGTGAATGCCCGGCCAAAAGAATCGGGCCATGAGGCGCTCACGTGTCTTTGCTTCCCCCAAGTGGCCGGCCATGGGAGTACAGTGCGCCGCCTGGAACAGCATTTCCCGACGGCTCCTGGGGACTAATAACTGGGTTGTTATCTCCTTTGACTGGGCATCTTGGCTTACCCGATACAACCTCTCTTTTATAAGGAAAAATAGGGAAGGAGAGGGGGGTGTCCGGCCGAGAAGCTGCCCGTCAACGGAGCGGACCCGGTCGTACGCGTTTTTGAGCGTCTCGTCCCGCGACTGCTCCAGAGGAAATTTTCCAGCTCCAGCTCCGGGGCTTTCACCCCCTCGCTGGCTCTCGTTTCCTCCGAGGCAGGCGGGGACGGGTCTGCTAGCGCTTCCCCGGACCGAGCGGCCGCCTCTTCCTGGCCCCGCCCCTTCTGCCAAGAGGCATCCGCACATATTACCCCCAACAATTGAGTGAAAGCTGGCCAATCGGTACCCAAAATCAGCGGATGCTTGAGGTGGGAATTAACCGCCACCTCCATTCTATGCATTTTTCCCCGAAATTTAATCGATACCGGCACTAAGGGGTAATCCGCCATGTCACCGTGCACACACCTCACCTTAACCTTGCGGCCCGTATCCAACGCCCTCCGCTGTATCAGGCTTTGATGGATGGAGGTTTGGTTACAGCCCGAATCCACCAAGGCCTGATATGTACCCCCCTTGATACTCACAGGTATCTGGTACTGCCCGGCTTGATCGGGGGCAGCCCCCGGGGAGTCGGGGACCCGGACCAGCAATCCCACCTCCATCATAGGACAGTGGTCCTGGAAGTGCCCCGGATCCCCGCATCTCCAGCAGGCCGGCCCAGGCCTTACCGCCGCCCCAGCGGCAGAAGGGTGGGCAAGGGATTGCCGGAGAGAGTACGGTGGTGATGAAGGGGCCTCCGGCCCCCCCCCACCACGCCGGGGGTAGCGATCGGTCCGGCCATTCCCACTCCGCGGTGGGGCTCGAGGGGCCACCGGCAGCCGCGACCTGGGAGCTGGGACCGGGCGAGAGAGAGAAGGAGAGGGGAGGGAAGGGGGAAGAGCAGAGAGAGAGAGAGAGAGAGATGAGGCCGGGGCTCGCCGACCCCGGGGCACGCCGCCAGATGATCCTCCGCCAGCTGGATGGCCTGTGCCAGCGACGCCGGGCGGTGGCACTGGACCCACTCGGCCGTCCGCCGGGGCAGTCGACCGACGAACTGCTCCAGTACCACGATGTCAATCACTCCCTCGACGTCGCGGGGCTCGGCCAGGAGCCACTTGCGGCACGCGTCCCGGAGCTGCTGAGCCATCACGAACGGTCGGCCGCACTCCCCTAGTTCCAGGGAGCGAAAGCGTTGCCGATGCTGCTCAGGGTTTCGGCCGACTCGTTGCAGGATGGCCCGTTTCAGATCTTCGTAGGCCAGGAGGTTCGCAACAGGCAGCTGTTGGGCTGCCACCTGTGCCTCCCCCGTCAGCAGGGGGATCAGGCGCACCGGCCACTGGGTGCGTGGCCAGCCACACGCCTCCGCTGTCCTCTCAAACAGGTCCACGAAGGCCTCCGGGTCGTCGTGGGGTCCCATTTTCATCAGCGGGACGTGGGCGATCGATGGTGCTGCGACGGGGGTTTCCTCCCGGCCAAGCAAGCTCCGGATGGCCCGCCGGTCTTCATCCTGCGCCTGGACTAAGAGCCGGAAGCGGTCCTCCTGCTCCAGCTTCATGTCCATAAGCGCCTGATGTTGGGCCTGATGAAGACCCGCGAGCGACTTGACCAGTTCCGCAAGTGGTGTGGGGCTGGCGGGTTGCATGTCGGCGTGCCGGCTTCCTCGTCCCGGGTTTCGGCACCAGTGTAGAAAGGTTCGTTTCGGGAAGGGAAGGAAGACGAGGAAGTCAGGGGTGACGAGCCACAAACGGGGTTTATTAAACCAAAATAAAACAGAACAAAACGTAAACACTTGGCGTCAGCTTCTTCTTCTTGGGCTTGTTCTCTCGCTCTCCTTCGCCGCTGCTCTCTCTCGGTTAGCCGGGATCTCGGTCCCCCTCTGCCGGCCGGCGGGCCCTTTTATGTCTCTCCGGCAATCACTGAAAGTAGATACAGCTGTTAACAATTATTCACTTGCCAACCGTTTCCCCGCTCGTCTCAGAACCCGCTCTCCCCTTAGCGCGTTCCGCCTTCCCACGCCCCCCTCGCCACAATTATATTAAAGAGTTTTTGTTTTCGTTATTATTTATTTCCTTAAGTATTAATTTAAAGCTTTCTATAGATATATTTATCATGTCTGTGAGGCATGTATTCGCTGTCTTTCGGTTCATTTTTCAAACGTAGACCCTTATATAGTTCCGAATGATGTATTACTCTTACATTTATGAGCAAGAATTACGGCGCAAGTTGTTTCCATTGAAAAAATTGCAATTGATTGCACTGGTGCCTCCATTTCCTGCGCTTTAGCTTCCACTCTCAGCACAAACTATTGGAAGCAGCGCACATTTATCTAGGTTTAACATTTAAACATTGTTATATGCTTGAACTGTTTTAGAATAGGCCTATCTATAGATTTTATTTTATGTAAGTCGTGATGATTTGAGAAGGCTAAATTGATCAAACATAAGCTATGATCAGCCTGCCGGTCTGCCGCTGGCCGCTTGGTCGTTACTTTAAGAAAGAAAAAACGTATTTAATGAACAAAAAATGCATCTATTTGAGGCCCGTGCAGGGCTCTAGTACATTTAGTCATTTTAGAATATTAAGATCTACTTCTGTAGTTATTTTGGTGAAAGTACCTCAAAAGTAATACAGGAGTAATATAATGCATTACACATCTGAGACAGTAATATTGTAGGTAACAAATTACTTTTAAATAACAGTAACAAGTAATCTATAATGTATTACAGTTTGGAAGTAACTTGCACAACACTGCTCTTCACTTTAACATAACACTCTTTAAATATAAGCACAATTTTCTTTTTAACACATAATACTCCTCACATACAATTACTTTATTATTACAAAGATTATCACATTACCCATCACATTCCTTCACATATTATCCCTGTACTGATGTCCTGACAATACGGACTCACCACATCACACCTGATTACAGTACTCTTTCATTCTCTACTCAATTTTTCTTGCTCCTCAAATCCAATTCCTTCATATATCTCATGTTGTAGGGATAAAACCAGACACCAAACGAGACTAATTAATTAAACCTCAATTGTAAATGCAAATGAGCTTTGCTGAAGAACAGGCCATGATTGTCACCGAGCTTTGGTCTCTCTAACAGGACCGGGTGATCAGGCAGGTGGCTCAGCTGTGGCACTAACGAGCCACAAACGTTTTAACAAGGCTGCTGCCCTCATTTGTTTATGCTAATGATATAAAATAATATTTGTTCTTTTCTCAATATCAGTGAACAAACGCGCCAGTTCCCCTCCTTCCCCCTTGTGTTTGGAATCATGGCACAACAAAGGACCGGGGGTTCAGAGGGGAGGCTTTTGTTTTCTAATTGAGCTAATTAGTTTAATAAGGTCAACTGGTTTGATATCAAGTTGTAGAGGAATCTGTAGCCTTTTGATATTTTTAGATTAGCAGCGATTGTTCTTGGATTGGCGCAGTGCACTGAAAGAAAACCTCTGGCTGTGTGAGCTGGCCAACTAGACGAGGCACCTTCATAATAAGAAGAGCATTTTAGAATTCCTTAAAATTGGAATTCCAGTCCGTTATAAGAAATAATCGCCCTTCTGTGTTTAAATCAGCATGTGTGTGTGTGTGTGTGAGAGAGAGAGAGAGAGAGAGAGAGAGAGAGAGAGAGAGAGAGAGAGAGAGAGAGAGAGAGAGAGAGAGAGAGAGAGAGAGAGAGAGAGAGAGAGAGAGAGAGAGAGAGAGAGAGAGAGAGAGAGAGAGAGAGAGAGAGAGAGAGAGAGAGAGAGAGAGAGAGAGAGAGAGAGAGAGAGAGAGAGAGACACTCACTCTCGTACAGGAGGTTATTTCTTTATTCAGACAGAGTGGTCTTGGCTATGCTGTATGTTCACCATTGAGTGAGTATTCAGCGATGTGAAACCAGCTTGTGCCTGCTCCGCGCTGATAACTTCACAGCAAAGAGATGGCAGCCAACTCAGACTTCTTCTTTTCACAAGTGCTATAATTAATAAAGGGGGGGGGGGGGGGTGCTCTTTAATTGGACGCACTGTCCCTCAAAGAAAAATCCGTAACAATATCCTGCAATATTCCACTGCAGGCAGATTTAATAATAATACATACAATTATGCATAGAGACACAAGCCAGATTCACATGCACACACAAACGCAGAACTCAATGATGTGCTACACTGGACTCTAAACACTGATAGAAGCCATTTAATATGCCTCCTTTTTGAAACCGAGAGAATGTGACTCACTATCCAGAGGTTTTGGAGAGAGCTGGGACCCCAGGGAGAGGGGGAGTTCAAGTCTCTGAGGTGTGCAAGGACTATTAAACTAAAAGGAACAAAATGAAGCTACCCATTTTTAGCTTGACCAGTAAAGACCAGCATATGCTGCACTGTACAAGAAAAAATATAACCAAAAAAGCTTAATAAAATGAAAAATGTCAAAGTGGTGCCAAAACGGCAACCAAAGAAAACCCCTGAAAAGTCACAACATTTTAAATGAAGGATTTTGAGTTCTCATAAATCTAGCAGAAATAACATAAATTATTGATATGTGAAAGATACGAAATTAGCCTATTAAAAATGACAAAAGCTTTTTTTTTACAATTGTTATTTTTTGTTTATTTCTTTGGGTCCATGGTACTTAGTTAATATGAAGGAATTATCTGTATTGATTTTGTCACAGGTGTTTTGAATTAAGCATTGTTTCGTCTTTTAGGATTGTCCTGGCAGAAAAAAAGATTTTTTACTTAAGTTTCAAAAATGTATTTAGGACATACAGTTCTGTACAAAATGTATGAGATACGGTATAGTTCAAAGACATTTACAGTGACATTGCATTAGCAAAGTTTACACATTTGAGATCTTTATGCAATATGGTTTTAATAATATGATAATATAAAGAATGACATTTACATATACACATTTTTTAGACATTGTCCTTAACAGTCATCAGTGCTGACAAGATGTATTTGACAGCAGTCCCACCACTCGCTTCTGGACTGTAGATGTAATGTGTGCCTGAGCTAGTTTGTGATATTTGGGTGAGAATGTTAATATATGGATGTGTGAGTGGTGGGTAATCTGAGGGGTGGGGTGGCGGGGGGTTGTTGTCACACTTGTCCTGCGTGAAGAGCTGCTGTAGCGTGCAGCACTGCAGCGATAGGCCGAGCTCATTAAAATACAGACAGTCAGAAACAAAAGCATGCATACACTCACTGTGGCGTGTTCTTGTGTGATAACCGGCAGGGTCCCTCATCTGAATTAGCCAGCCTTTGTAGTCTCACACACACACACAAATGTATACATATGCACACACTTGAGCAAAAGTACACACTCTCACACATGCACTAAGATACATTAGAGAGTAATATACTTTAACAAGGAACGGGATAGAAAATGCAAATATCTGTTTCAAAATATGTTCTAGAAAAAATAGACTGTTCATTAACATCACTTGCTAAATGTAAAAAATAAGTATTTACGTCTAGTTTTCCAATAAAACTCTTTCAAACAAAAATACATTTTTAAGAAGCATTTGTTTTAAAAAAGAAAGTGAAACTTGGTTTCTAAAGTTAATTTAGATAATAAGATTATTAATATAAATATTGCAAATAGTTAACATTAACATTAAGCAGAAGATAAAAAATACATAATATAAATATAAAATGTAATGGTTTAATAATAATAAAAACAAAAAGAATTGACAGAAAAATATTTATTGTAAAACTGTTCAACCAGCAAGCTTTTTTAAACTGTAATAGAGCTTCAATGGGTGTCAAGACCAATTAAGTAAACAATAATTTGGAATATAAAGTAATATTTTTTTTAAGCAAAATAAATAAATGTCATGAACAACTTTGAGCCATTTCGCCACATATTTAATATAAAGTGTCTAGAGTTTGCAACTAACCTAAGCTTTCTCACTTGCACATACCGCTGCAAGCTTCCACTGTATGTGCTTTGTATAATTTAACAAAATATAGCGAGCACCTTTGCTTCTGCTCATAAATGTGCCATCAAAATACAGTCAGGGTATTAGCAGGTTAACAGAGAAACCAATACAATCCTTAATTAATCTGCAAATGTGCAACTGCTTTACAACACCACAACAAAAAACCTGTCCTCTGTTCATATACTACTGCGTGACCAGTATATCTTATAGGACCACTGAGAGAGCGAGAAAGAGAGAGAAGGCACAATAAATATAGGAGGGTGAGGGGTGGGGGGGGGGGTGACCCCCTCATCCGTCCCCCTACCCAAGGCTGGCCCCCAAGGACACCGCTGTGTGATTGGCCACCATTGGGACAGGAAATCGAAGAAGAGCGGAGAGAAGGAAAAGGTGTGATTTCACTAGCTAAATTACCCACGGGACTGATGAGAGAAACAAATCAGCGAGTGAGAGTCCTGTATCAAGACGCCAATATCACAGCACATCTCTTAGACTGAAATATGAGCCCATCATAGAACAAAATATGGCGTTTCTGTACATTATCATAACTTACACAACCAAAACAAACAAAGCATGATTGAACAGGCATAAAATACTATGAAAGGTTTTTTTTGTGCCCTAATGCCATGAGCAAATCAGAGATAAACACTAGTGCGCCCTGCAACATGCCCCAATGTCAAACATCCATCCGGATCTGAAGCAAGGTCACTCCAGCTCTCCTTTCACCTCCCTCGCTCTCTTTCACACTCTCCTTCAATCTGTCACTCAAATGTTTCTCAGTAATTTCACTGTGTCAGAGCATCTGTCTGTAAACAGATAAACGATATCCTATCTGGCTCTGTTCAGAGAGATAAGACTTTCATCCCTCTCCTGCTCGGTCTCTTTAACTCTTACCCACCTTGTGGGTGTCATAAACTCCTTTATCATAAAATTTGCATGTTCACGGTTATCCCTAACCCCACCAAATATTTTTTGTGTTTTTTATTCAAGTTTTATATTTGTATTTTTATTGAATTATATATACATTTCATAACCCCAATTCCTATTGTTTTATTATTGTAAACTATTTGTTTGACTTGTATAAGATGTAATTAATCATATATTATTATTATGTTTTTTTACATTTTAAAATTGAAATCCTGGCAGAGTAAAACAACAAAAACTATTCATAAATGTGATTTGAAATGAGCAAATATAAATAATGAAGCATAATAGAAGGCTTACAAAAAAATCAACCCCTGGGACGTAAAAGTCCCCAAAGATGAAGAACCCCCTATAGATGGGTCTGAGACGACATGAGGCTGAGAAAATGATGACAGAATTTCTATTTTGGGGTGAACTATCCCTTTAAGGGTGGCGTATCAATAAAATATGAAGGCAATTGCGCTCTCCGTTTTCTTAGAAAAGCAGCTTTGTGGAGATGTCGGTGGAAGCAGCGCACCCCGGTTCAAATCTGATGCTTCAAACCAGCAAAGGTCTCACTATAGTTTGCAATGATGAAACAATACAGCTTGAATTTCACTCAACCTCCCTCTGTTCTTCCTATTGTTCTTAACAAATGCTCTCCAACTTGATATCTGTTTCTCTGTGTTCACCCCACTCTCTCTTCCCCTCTCCCCATCACAGACACACACAAACACACTCGCACACGTGCTTTTCATATGTAAATCTCCTCGTGAAGCATCCAGTCTGGTGCTAGCGTGCTAAATCATTAGCTCCACAGTGACAGAGAGTGCTCGTATCATTACATCTAATTAGAGCCTTTCTGTTTCCTATCAATTAATGAGCAATTAAAACCACTGTGGCATGATTACCAACTAACTGCTGAGTCAGGGGCAGATATAGAAATCAATGGAATCTGAGGATACACGTGCAAAACAAACAAAAACACGTACACACACACACACACACACACACACACAGTGTTGATGTAGCGTGATTAACGGCTGAGCGTGCCTACTCAAATGCAGCAGCACATTAAGGAAGCCATTTGTGTTATTAATAAACTCTGATTCCACAGTCTGTGTGGATGATATGCGGGCGAGCGCGTGCATGAGAGCTCAGCCTGACTGTGGACGGGAAAATAAGGATGGAAAAGTAGAGTTAACATTTGAAGAGAATCTTTTTCGCTCGTTCACACCGATAACAAGCACGAAAGCAAAATGACGTGTGTGTGTGTGTGTGTGTGTGTGTGTGTGTGAGAGAGAGAGAGAGAGAGAGAGGAGAAGAGAGAGAGTGAGAGAGAGAGAGAGAGAGAGGAGAGAGAGAGAGAGAGAGTGTGTGTGGGGGGGGGGGGTTTGCTTAGAATTTTGCTTATGAGGTGGGTTTTAGCAAAAAGATTAATTCTCCATTTCTGAGAGCTGGATTATGGGGATCAATTAAAGAGATTGACTAAAATGATTGTAATGAATAAAACAACCAACATTATTTTTTTTATTTTAAAATATTTATAAAAACGTGTAACATTATGTAAATGTAAATTCTCTATACAACATTTTTAATTAACAAATCACAACATATACCAAATATAATGATAATAATAATAATAAAGATTTTACAAGTATTTGCAAATGGGCAAATTTCTAATGTCAAATTTAAATATCCTCAATTATATAAACAATAAATGTATATAATAAATATGTGTAACTTATAAATGTGTACAGCACAGATTAGATAGATAGACAGACAGATGTATTTTATTATATATATAGCACATTGTATTTATGTTTAATTTTTGTCTCTATGTATGTAATAATTACACATAAATATATGTGTGTCTGTGTGTATATATATATATATTTAATATACACATAAATGTATATATACAGTGTATATAGAATTATATATTATATTGATGCATAGCTATATAATATTGTTATTGTGTATTTTAGTACTAATACTATTATACAATGCTACAATGCATATTACATAATATGTATGACTTTTGAGAATTTAAAATATTTTTTTCATGAGGAGCTAAACCTACATATATCTTCTTGTTTCCATGGCTACTGGCTATACTGCTTGTGGACCATGATGCTGTGCAACACTATATCGAAAGGAGTGTGTTTTATTTTTCGATTTTATTTATTTATTTTGCAAGAATATTTCTGTAGGTCAACAAATCCGGGCCACATTTATACAGGTCAATACAATATGAACTGCACTGCACTGAACGGTCTATACTGGACACCACAACATTCTGTATCTAAAGAAGAGATGTTTTTTTAAACTTTCAGTCTGAGTGTATCGGTGTCAATAAGTGTATATGCAGTGAATCTACACTGTGTGTTCATACGAGTGTGTTGTGTGTAAATTCAATGTGGCCTCAAGGTTTGGGGGGAAAAAAGGAGGGGGGGGGGGGGGGGGGTTGATTCAGCACCAGACACTTGGCACGTGTCTTTCTCCCTCACACACACACACACACTTGCGTGTGCCACAATAAATCTCTTCCCCTGGAGGAGTCCGAGGGAGTGATGTGGAGGAGGGTTGAGTCAGGTGGGACCAAACAACCCTCCCCCACTTCTCCTCTCCATCACCACATTAACACAAATGAGACAAATAG
>CM049794.1:12390064-12554052 GCA_027422405.1 Ptychobarbus kaznakovi | reverse complement strand
CGGTTCAAGTGTTTTTGCAATGCAAGGTAGAGGTGAAAACGGTTATAGTTCCCTAAAAGAGTTGGGTTAAGAGTGGGTTTCTAAGAAGTGGGGTTATATGAGCCTGTTTAAATGCTGAGGGAAAAATTCCAGTGTGAAGGGATGTGTTAACAATGTGCGTGAGTGCAGGAACAACTGCAGGAGAAATGGCTTGAAGGGATGAGATGGAATAGGATCAAGGGACAAGTAGTAGGATGACTGGATAAGGATGTGTTTAGAGACTTCTGCCTCAAGAGAGTGGAGAGAAGTATGTGAATGAGTTTATGTTTCCTGGTAAGATGTGTTTGACAGATTGTGGTGTGGAAAATTGTGCAGTGAGGTTAATTAATATTATTAATGTAATATACTTTAATACTGCTAACTGTGTATTTAAGAAGAAGTGGATTCAGAACTACCTGAAATTTAAAGGCAAAATTTGGAATATCAGCCCTGAGTTAATTTTTGACAAGTTGGGGGGTTTAGACATTTTTTTCTAAAAATTAGAAAAGGTGTAACCTTGATATTAACAAGGTTCCGATAAAGCTTTCTTCTTTTCATAAACAGTTTTGTTTATTATGGATGCTCATCTTTAAGCATAACTTTTCTCCACATAAATCAATGATATGGAACAACAAATATATTACTTTAAAAATAAGTCTTTATTTTATAGAAACTGGTATAATAACGTTATTATTTATTGAATTACTATAATAGACAGTTATTCAAGAAGAATGGAAATATTTTAATTACTGTGAATTCCTTAATTATTACATCCTCTTACACCGAAATAAAGTCTCGTTTGTCCTGCTTGTCGCTGATGCATGTTTTGAGTTTGAGCTCTGTCAAGTCAATTATTTATCATCTATTTTTTATCTTAAAATTCGATTTTATACACCATAATTTTTGTTTCTATAACGTGTGAATATATCCCTTAATATATCCCTATATCCTTAACTAATAGGACACAGAGAGTAAGGGTGAATGGACACCCTGTCTGACCAAGTTTGTTCCTCTAGGGCTCCCCACAGGATGTGTGCTCTCACCTTATTATTATTCTCTACACAAATATGTGTCAGAGTAAGTGGGAAACAGGACTATTTTAAATATATGCAGATGACTGATATTGTTAGTGAGCTCATGGCAATGAGACCAGCCATGGCCGATTATTGATGATTTTATAAAGTGGTGTGAGGAGTCCTACCTCCAATAAACTTATCTAAGACAAAAGATATGATTATTGATTTCAGGAAACAAGCCACCCACATGAAGTTACATCTATTAAAAGTCATAAAATAGAATCTGTGCAATCTTACAAATTCCTTGGGACTGTCATTGACTCTAAGTTGAACTTTGAAGTAATTTGTGAAGCAGTGTGTAAAAAATGGGGCACAGGGTTGTTTTGTTTAAGGAAATTGGCCCACTTTCACAGTGACAGGACCATGATGATTTTTTTTATGAGCTTTTATTGATCACTTTTAACATTCTCTCTGGTGTCTTGGTTGGAAACTTGTCTGTAAGAATAAGAATTCACTGAGTCAAATTGTTCGATGGTCTAGTAAGTGATTGGGGACTCACACTTAGTCAGCATCCCTGTATACCAGACAGTTACAGCGGATGACTAATTCAATCTAAATGATGACTCTCATCCTTTGAACATTGAATTTAAACTTCTGCTCTAGACGTAGATTTGTATTTCGTATTGTTAGACTAAGCGGTATAAAAAAAGCTTTTGTGCCAGCAGCTATCACTCAGTTGAATAAGGATAGGTCTTGGAACATTATTATTATTATTATATATTATATAATAATTTTTTTTTTTTTTACTATACTATGTATATGAATTTTTACATTATTTTCGCATTAGTTATTGAATGTTTTTAGTCCAGGCGGTCTTGGTGATGCTGGGGAACTTTAAAGCACTTTATCATATATGTTGTGTTAAAATGTGTTGTGGTGTCTGTAAAATGTGAAAGATGTGAGAACTCATACATGCAAACTAGTTACCATTGGGTACAAATAAAGTGATCCTAACCTGAATATATCCCCGATCGCATTCTGCAACGAAAATAATCAGAGCGCCTTGTTATCGCAAGTTTTATTTTGATTTCCCGAGTCCGTTATTAGCTTATAGCCCGTTAGCAAAGCCAGCGCGGGTGTCACTAACACAGCTATACCCTTTTCATAAACACACACAAACACACACACACACACACACACACACACACACACACACACACACACACACACACACACACACACACACACACACACACACACACACACACACACACACACACACACACACACACACACACACACACACACACACACACACACACACACACACCATTGTTTCACTGTTACTTGCTTTAATGGCGGATTTGTGTCTACCTTTGAGTGCAGGTGAGGACACATTCGAGCTGCATTTTGGTGCAGCTGGAGCTGGCGGCCGTGGAGAGACGGATCCACGAGCTGCTTGGGAAGCAGGGTCAGCTGAGGAAACGGAAAGCAACGCTGGAAACATCCTGGGCTGACGCTCACAAATCTGCGGTAAGTATGCAGCATGCTGCGAACACTCCAACCACCTCTACTCCGTGTGTTTCTCTGCACAGGCCCCGTGCACCCGGGACGCGATCTTCCCAGATGTCCTTCACTCTCGGCGCCGGGAAACCCAGGACCCTGGGTGCAGCAGCGGAAGACGCGATCCAGGTCCCGGTCGATGACTTCTCCTCCTCCAGTCTTCGATAACTCATCCCGTAACCGCTTCACTCCTCTCTGCGAGACGGAACGTGACGCTGTGATCATCGGAGACTCAATCGTCCGGCACGTCTGTGCTACGTTAGCTGAAGGTAAAGTGCACACTCACTGGTGCTCGTGTTCTTGATTTTTCTGCGCAGATACCCGCGATCCTGAAGGATGATGAGAGCGTTGCAGCTGTTGTGATTCATGCGGGGGTTAACGACACCAAGCTGCGGCAGACGGAGTCACTGAAGAGGGACTTCAGGAGCCTGATCGAGACGGTACACAGCACATCGCCCAAAACGACAATCATCGTGTCAGGACCACTTCCCACGTATCGACGAGTACACGAAAGGTTCAGTAGACTGTTTGCTTTAAACGAATGGTTGTTGTCATGATGTAAAGATCAGAAACTGCTCTTTGTTAGTAATTTGAATCTTTTCTGGGAGCGTCCTAGGCTTTTCCGTGCTGATGGCCTGCACCCCAGCAGAGTCGGAGTGGAACTCCTGTCGGACAACATCTCCAGGATGCTACGATCCATCTGACTAGTAAGCCAATTCTCAAAAAGCTGCTATGATGACTTTTGTTCTACCCACTTAAATGATAGAGGTACGTGCAGTGTTCAATCTATACATAATGAAGTCTAATAGTGAGGTCAAAATATA
Source organism: Ptychobarbus kaznakovi (assembly GCA_027422405.1). Lineage (NCBI taxonomy): Eukaryota > Metazoa > Chordata > Actinopteri > Cypriniformes > Cyprinidae > Ptychobarbus > Ptychobarbus kaznakovi. The sequence continues at coordinate 12,550,631 of CM049794.1, read as the reverse complement.
AATGTAATGCAGGATCTAGAAAAAATCTGATCGTGATTAAACCAGAAAAATGCAAAATAAATGAACAAAAAATATTTTTAAAGCTTGGGCTCCTATATATCCGGTCACTCACACCCAAAGCAGTTATTGTAAATGAAATGATCACAGATAATAGTTTTGATGTACTCTGTCTGACTGAAACCTGGCTTAAATTTTTTTTATTTTGGTCTAAATGAATCTACTCCACCAAGCTACTGTTATAAGCATGAGCCTCGTCAGACTGGTCGTGGCGGCGGTGTCGCAACAATATATAGTGATATTCTCAATGTTACTCAGAAAACAGGATACAGGTTTAACTCATTCAAAATACTTATGCTTAATGTTACACTGTCAGATATGCAAAATAAATCTGTCCTATCTCTTGCTCTGGCTGATTTCCTCTCAGACCTATTGGTTAATGTTGATAAAGCACTAATTGTTGGAGATTTTAACATTCACGTTGATAATACAAATGATGCATTAGGACTTGCGTTTACTGACCTAATAAACTCTTTTGGTGTCAAGCAAAATGTCACCAGGACCACGCATCATTTTAATCATACACTAGATTTAATTTTATTGCATGGAATTGATCTTACTGATATAGATATCGTACCTCAAAGTGATGATGTTACTGACCATTTCCTTGTATCGTGCATGCTGCATATTAATGATTTTAACTATATGGCTCCACGTTATCGTCCAGGTAGAACTATTGTTCCAGCCACTAAAGACAGATTCACAAATAACCTGCCTGATTTATCTCAACTGCTCTATGTACCCATAACTACAGATGAACTAGACAAAATTACTAGCAACATGGGAACTATCTTCTCTAATACGTTAGAAACTGTTGCCCCATCAAATTAAAAAAAGGTTAGAGAAAAACGTGCTGCGCCATGGTACAACAGTTATACCCATTCACTCAAGAAAGAAACTCGTAATCTTGAGCGTAAATGGAGAAAAACTAACTTGGAAGTCTTTAGAATTGCGTGGAAAAACAGTATGTCCAGCTATAGATAGTCTCTAAAAGCTGCCAAGACCAAGCATATCCGCAAACTCATAGATAATAACCAAAACAATCCAAGGTTTTTATTTAGCACAGTGTCTAGATTAACAAATAAACAGATGTCACCTAATCAAACTATTCCCTCACAGTTTAATAGTAATGACTTTATGATTTTTTTCTCTGATAAAATAGATAACATCAGAAATACAATAACAAATGTAGATTCTACAGCGTCTAGTACTTCGGCGTCATTCATCGCACCCAAAGAAAAACTGCATTGCTTTACAACTATAGGACAGGATGAGCTAAATAAACTTATCACAGCATCTAAACCAACAAAATGTTTATTAGATCCTGTACCCACTAAATTATTGAAAGAGTTGTTACCTGTAGCAGAAGAACCGTTTCTCAATATTATTAACTCCTCGTTAACTTTAGGTCACGTCCCAAAACCATTCAAGCTGGCGGTTATAAAGCCTCTTATTAAGAAACCAAAACAAGATCCTTGTGAACTGGAAAATTACAGGCCCATTTCAAATCTTCCGTTTATGTCAAAAAATGTAGAAAAAGTAGTGTCTGCTCAATTATGCTGCTCCTTGCTAAAAAAATATATCTATGAAGAATTTCAGTCAGGTTTTAGGCCCCGCCATAGCACAGAAACTGCACTTGTTAAAATTACAAATGACTTGCTTCTTGCTTCAGACCAAGGCTGCATCTCATTGCTAGTTTTACTTGATCTTAGTGCTGCGTTCGACACTATAGATCATGACATACTCATAGATCGATTACAAAACTATACAGGTAGTCATGGGCAGGCTTTAAGATGATTTAGATCCTACCTGTCCGATCACACTTTGTTTATTTAAACGGCGAGGCATCTCAATTATCACCAGTAAAGTATGGAGTACCACAAGGATCTGTCCTAGGACCTCTGCTATTTTCATTATACATATCGTATTAGTTACAAAATATTATTAATTGCCTATAAGGCCTAAATGATTTAGCTACTGCATACCTAACTAATCTTCTATCACGCTACAATCCAACCCGCTCCCTAAGGTCGCAAAACTCTGGACTCTTGGTAGTACCTAGGATAGCAAATTTCACTCAAGGAGGTAGAACTTTTTCATGTTTGGCTCCCAAACTCTGGAATAGCCTTCCTGATAACGTTCGGGGTTCAGACACACTCTCTTTATTTAAATCTAGATTAAAGACACATCTATTTAGCCAAGCATTCATATAATGCATCTCACAATCGTGTACTGCCAGTATATCTGATCAAATGCACATTATTATGCTTTAGCTTGGGTTTAACTGATAATTTCATACAGGGTTGTTTTTGAATGGAACAACTGCTTCGCTAATTGTCTTTATTTGATTATCTGTTTCTGCCACGGGATGTTAGGAATTACACAAGCTTCAGTCTGGATCCAACCCTTTAATGATCTGAGATGACCGAACACCTGAGAAGAGATGATGACAACCCCTCGGAGGACCTCAGAGGAAGCCAACCATCAGCGATTATACTGAATTAACCAAATTTTGCCATAAGTTAATTATATTGAGTTTCTACAATATAAATCTATTTTAGAAACTTATTTTCCTGTGAAGTTGCTTTGCAACGATTGTATCATAAAAAATTGCTACACAAATAATCTTGAATTGAACTGAATTGAATATAAAATCCCTATAACTGCTAAAGAGTTTGCAGTAGTATTTGATGCCATTCCTAGTGGCCTTATTCAACTTTTGTCCGTCAATATATCTTCAGAGTCTATCCCCTTGTATACTAATCAGTTAAGTATTAATGGTGTGAAAATTATAGATAATAAATTGAATAATTTATATATTAAGAAATTATGTAGGACCACATTATTGCCAAAATGGAAACCTTTTTGGAATTCTTTATATGATCAGATTGAATGGAAAGAGGTTTGGAAACTACCCAGTAAATACTGTCTCACCAATAAAGTTAAAGAAGCTACACATTGTAGCGTGGCCACACAATTTAAAGTGTTCGTTCGGGCGCCAGACAGTCTAAATAACTGTCACCAAATATATGTATATGTATAAAGACCCCACTCAGCGCTTACCAAAATAAAGGACTCTCCAAAATCAAATTCATCATGTAAATTATTATTTCAATTCTTTCATGCATACAATTAACAAAACAATTATTTCGGGGCATTCCTAGACAACAATCCCCATGCAAAAATACTTTGGATCACAGTTTCATAACGCCGAAAATAAAAGTATTTATAATCAAACAAAGTTTCAAAGAACAAATGATATATAGGCTATAGCTGGGTTCTTTCGTCTACTGATAGGACGTACAATTGTTATGAAGGGATACGGGGTCGACAACAGCTTTAAAAGCATAGAAATAGTACCTTTTGATCTCTTCCTTATTTTGAGATGCAAAGAAGGATTGATTGCGCGCAAGAATAACTTGGCCAGCAGTCAAGTTAAAAGGGAGTAGAAGTAAAAACCCCAAACCCGTTTGGCGTGCAGATCAACTCCGGTGTTTTCCGTTTTGATTGCCTCAATTTCTCCTTGTGCCGAGACTGATACACCCAAAGATACCAACACGATCTTCCTGGTGTATTCCCCAAGGATTGAAACTCACACGACAACGGTTCTTCTCCAAAGACGATCCCAATTTGCACGCAACTGCACCGCAACTCACTTCCGCCATTTCCACCTGGCTCTCTCTCTTCCGTGACTCGACTTCCTTCACTTCCCTACCTGTTCTATTTTTGTCTCCATTTCCAGACCACGCCTTTTTCCTCATCATCTTTTATGATTTTCGTTTAGATAAATAAATAAGGATAATTATCATAATAAATTGGTTTGATAATGTGTTGTTTACTTTATTCATTTGTTCGTTGAAGGTGAGAGTGTAAATAAAAATTGGACAGCTTCAAAGTGTGATGATCCGTTACAACATAAAGTTATTCATTTGATTTACCCAGTGAAACAAGTAGTTACCGCTGTCGTTTGACCACTGCCTGTTTGACCCTGATCGAGATTATTAAATTGAATCTGCAAATGGATCCACACGCTTCTGACTCATCATTACAGAAGACTTGGCCTTTCACGGATCCAGCAGCCGTTTATCAACTCACCTCCGAGGTCTCAGCTCAGGCTACCATGTTAACGTCACACCAACAACTCCAACGCCTCACATCCATCACGGAAGAGTTACTGAAGACTCTGCAATCACTTCAGCTAACGGCACCACCGCCGCACCCACCCACCCTCAGCCCATGAGCGCAAACATAAACCTCCCCACAGCAAACCCTCGATTTTCTTTCCCGAGAAATTTGACAGCTCCCCAGATTAGTGTAAGGAGTTCCTTTTACAATGCTCCCTGTTTATATATCAGCAACCGCTGTTATACCCCACTGACAACAGTTGCGTATCATTTATCTGTTCCCTGTTAACTGGACGAGCTTTGGACTGGGCTACTGCAGTATGGGAGGGAGGAAGCATGTCATTTCCCTCATTCACCGCCTTTTTTCGTCAATTTCGAGAGGTGTTCGAGCACACTGCTGGTGGCAAAGAGGCAGGCAAACAATTTCTCACGCTCCGTCAAGGGAGAGACATGGCAGCTGACTACTCTCTCACTCTCCACACACTCGCAGCCCAGACCGGTTGGGATAACGGTCCCCTGAAGCTGCTATATCGCAAGGGTTTATCGACTGACCTACAAACTGAACTAGCCTGCCGCGATGAGGGAAGGAAGGTGGAACAGTTTATCGATCTCGCTATCCACCTCGAAAATCTCCTGTGCTCACAACGTCCTTCAAGACTCTCTCCCATTCAAATGCCCACCTTCGCAATTGCTCCAAAATCTGAACCCATGCATGTAGGAGCCACTCGTTTGTCATCGGAGGAGAGGGAACGCAGAGTGCGAAACCACCTCTGCCTTCACTGCGGGTTATCAGGTCACCTGCGAGCCAACTGTCCCAATCAACCATCCACTAAAGATACCACGGCGGTGAGTGCTTATCCCAGTATTTTAAATGTACCCATTTCTCTAACTAATACGAGGGTTATGGTTGAGATGATGGCCTTAATCGATTCTGGGGCAGCAGGAAATTTCATTGATATCAATTTTGCTAATTTCCACAAACTTCCACTCCTTCCATGTGAATCTCGGTTGGCAGTGGCGGCGCTAGACGGACGCCTACTGGGTACAGGACTGGTCAGATTTACTACCCAAGACCTCACTCTAAAAATCGTCTCTCTCCACACTAAAATCATACGTCTCTTCGCCATTGATTCTCCACAGAACCCAGTGATTCTCGGCTTATCTCTGGCTTACCCTGGCTGGAGAGACACAACCCTTTTATTTCCTGGACCACTAAACAGATTCAACAATGGTCAGAGCACTGTCAAAAAGAATGCCTGCAGTTACAGCATCGGGTCACAACCTCCGAATCTCCCTTGTCATCAGAAACCCAGCTATGTCAGACCTTCCAATGGAATACCAAGATCTCACTGAGGCGTTCAGCAAGTCAAAGGCTTCCAACTTCCACCACATCGATCCAGTGATTGTGCCATCGACCTGCTTCCTGGAGTTATGCCAACGAGAGGTAGAGTATTTCCCCTATCACAACCTGAGTCTGAGGCTATGAAAGCATACATCGAGGAGGAACTGGCTAAGGGCTTCATTTGAACATCCATCTCCCCTGTATCAGCCGGGTTCTTCTTTGTCTAGAAGAAGGACGGGGGTCTACGACCCTGCATTGATTACCGAAGTCTCAATAATATCACAGTCAAGTTCTGTTACTCACTGCCTCTGGTTCCGTCTTCCAAGCCTACATTAATGATGTGTTCCGGGACATGCTCAATCGCGGGGTTATAGTCTACATCGATGACATACTAATCTACACTGACTCTCTGGAAACGCACGTTCAACATGTCCAGGCAGTTCTAAATCGTCTCATAGAGCATTGGCTGTTCACGAAGAAAGAAAAGTGTGAGTTCCATCAAACACTAGTGTCCTTCCTGGGTTACATCATCAGTGCCGATGGGGTTGCAATGGACAATAATAAGGTACAATCAGTACTCAACTCGCCTCAACCAACGACCGTGAAAGACCTGCAACGATTCCTAGGCTTTGTCAATTTCTATAGATGATTCATACATAACTTCAGCACCACAGCGGCTCCATTCACTTCGCTGCTCAGAGGAGGGAAACAGCGCTTAAATTGGTCACCAGTAGCACAGAACGTTTTCCAACAACTCAAGCATCGCTTCACCACTGCACCTATCCTTCATCACCTAGACCCAGATCTAGAATTCATAGACGAAGCTGATGCTTCCAGCACTGGCATTGGAGCCATCCTATCACAACGTCAGGGCAGTCCTCCCAAGTGCTTGCTACTCACGGAAATTGAATTCCGCCGAGAGAAACTATGACCTATAGACCTATAGACCCGGGTCCAATAATTGCAAAGCCGATGCACTGTCTAGACTACATGACTCTGTACCTTCTCTGAGAGGCATCAACAAAACCATCATCCCGTATACATTAATCGTAGCTCCCGTCCAATGGGATATTCTCACTGAGATCAGAGGCTCAAGCTAATGATCCCACTTCACGAGTTGCCCCAACGATCAAACTTATGTTCCTCATGACCTTCGTCAACGAATCTTAAATCTGGTGCACGACTCCCCCAGCTCTGGTCACCCCGGGATTACAGCTTGACTCCAGCTTGTGTCCGCACGCTTCTGGTGGCCATCGCTACAGGCTGACCCTACCACATTCGTCCAACAATGTCAAACCTGCAATATGTCCAAATCCTCTCACCAACGCCCGCTGTGTTGTTACAGCCTCTGCCTGTTCCTCAGCGCCCATGGTCTCATATTGCCATTGACTTTGTTACAGACCTACCCAGCTCCAGGAATTATACAACCATCCTGACGGTGATTGACCGGTTCTCCAAGGCCTGCCGACTCATACCCTTACCTAAACTACCCACAGCCTTCGAGACCGCAGAGGTTCTCTTAGAACTGGTCTTTTGCTTCTATGGACTCCTCGAGGACATAGTTTCAGACCGGGGTCCGCAATTCACGTCTCGAGTCTGGAAATCTTTCTGTCAACAACTAAACATCAGCCTCACCTCCGGTTATAACTCACAGTCCAACGGCCAGGTGGAGAGACTCAACCAAGAGATAACCCAATCAGAACCAGCACAATTGGAGTCGGTTCCTGATATAGGATGAGTATGCCCAGAATTTGCTCCGCGAATTTTCAACCGGTCTCACAGCATTCCAGTGTGTTCTCGGCTTTCAATCCCCCCCCCCCCCTAGTTTCCCTGGTCAGGAGAACCCTCTGAACTCCCTGCTGTCAACGTCTAGCTGAGAAGAAGCGAGAATACTTGGAATGCTGCTCACATACATCTGCAACGAGCAGTACGACGAACTAGGGAACAAGCCAATCGGTGGAGAAGGGAGGGACCTGAATATACACCTGGACAATGGGTCTGGCTCTCCACCAGAGACTTACAACTCTGACTGCCAAGCAAGAAATTAAGTCCCAGGTACGTGGGTCCATTCAAAATACTCAGACAAATCCCTCCAGTTTCATATCGTTTAGCTTTAGCTGCTAATTATTGCATCTCACCCACCATTCATGTCTGCCTGCTTAAGCCTGCCGGTGGTCCGAGAGGAGAGAGGGACCAGGAGGAGGTCGCAGACGAGAGTACCCCTCCCATCATTGAGGAAGGCGAGGAGGCTTATCAGGTCAGAGAAATTCTTGATTCCCGATGCCGAGGATGAGTGTTTCAATATCTGGTCGATTGGGAAGGATACGGCCCAGAGGAAAGGTCCTGGGTCAATGCCCATGACATCTTAGATTCCACACTTACCACTGAAGTTCACCGAGATCTCGAATTCATGACAGAGCCCCTCCCCTGCGATCGGCTTCAGAGGCGAGGGACATTTTGACACCGACGTCATCCACGAGCACGAGGTGCAGGTCTGTCAGGATGACCTCGGCATCGAAATGTCCCTCGCCTCTGGAGCCGATCGCAGGGGAGGGGCTCTGTCATGAATTCGAGATCTGGGGCTCTCTCCGTTGGCCATCAGAGGGCACTCTCACCTGAGTAATGACCTTCTCGGACTCCATTTCCCACACACATGATACTTCAGAAATCATTCTAATATGCCGATTTGCTGCTCAAGAAACATGTATTATTATTATTATTATCAATGTTGAAAACAGTTTTGTACAATTTTTTTTTCCATGATTATTTGATGAATATAAAGTTCAAAAGACCAGCATTTATCTGAAGTAGAAAGCTTTTGTAACATTATCACGACACTACCGTTAAAAAGTTTTGGGGTCAGTAAGAATTTATTTCTTTATTTTGGAAATAAATTAATACTTATATTCAGCAAGGATGCATTAAAGTGATCAAAAGTGACGGTATGGACATTTATAATGTTGCAAAAGTTTTCTATTTCAGATAAATGCTTTTCTTTTGAACTTTCTATTCATCAAATAATCCTGAAAAAAAAGTATGCAACTGTTTTCAACATTGATATCAACAAATCAGCATATTGGAATGATTTCTGAAGGATCATGTAACACTGAAGACTGTAGTAATGATGCTGACAATTCAGGTTTGCCAACACAGAAATAAATTGCATTTATTTAAAATGTATTCTCACTGGTGATGGTTGAGGAGAGAACCTCTGCATGATTTTAAAGCACTTTAGGTGTACAGCAATACACAATAAAGCATTATATAAATTATGCTGTAGTTTTTTTTGAGTGATCAACATTTAGCTCTCTTACCATCTACAGATTAACATAATTTTTTTAACTATTTCAGATATGTTTTTTGTTTTTTGGGGGGGGACGGGGGACGGGGGTTGTGCAAAAATTCTCCATAATATAGCCTAACAGGGTGGAACTTTAAGAGTGTGATAAGCAGGGGAACATTTCAAAAACTTAATAAAAGGTAGGAGTGAGAGTTGACACTTACCGCCATTTGTACAGTTGAATTCCAGCAGAAAAAAATTATAATATCACTTCCTGAAAATGATCTCAGTGGAATTGTAGTCTATTTTGGAAGGCGAGGAAGTACATACTAACAGGGTGGAAGATGACTTTAGGGACGCAGTAAAATAATAAAATTGTCAAAAAATGTATATAGTTTCTCATGATTTATATGTATGATTAGATTGTTTAGCCTAGTCCATAATATAGTTAAAACATATTTTGAGGTTTTTATAATTTCATGGTTTATATTTCTAGTGGACGTTGATTACTTGGACACTGAGGACATTATAATACTGAACGTATGTATCAATAAAAAGGTGTGTTTAAAACGAAATAATATTTTTTATGTCTATTATCTCCGTTTAAGTGATAATAAGACCTAATATGTATAATTTAAGCAATTTATTATAAATATGTGACTATTTTAGGAAAGATATGAGTAAGTAAATCATAGAGACAGAAAAGTCACTATAACAGGAATGACCCAATTACTGTCAAAATAAGACAATTCACAAAAGAGTACCAAAACATTTATTGACACAAATACATATTTCACATAAAATAAACATTCCTGATCACATCTTAAGTCTGCATTTGATCAAACATACCTTAAAAACAGTAATTTTGTGAAGTATAACTACAAATATAATTGTTTTCTAAATGAATGCATTGTAAAATGTAATGTATTCCTGTGAACAAAATTTTCAGCATCAATATTCTAGTTTTCAGTGTCCCATGATCCTTCAGAAATCATTCTAATATACTGATTTGCTGCTCAAGACACATTTCTGATTATTATCAATGTGGAAAACGTTCGGTTACGACTGTAACCTCGGTGCCCTGAAGAGGGAACGAACGTTGCGTCAGAGTTTTAGACGCTTGGAGAACGCTTTGTGTGATAAGTCTTGAAGCACATGTGAAATCAATCCAAGGTGTAATTGGGATGTCAGAGCAGTTGACGTCACAATCCAGGAAACTATAATGCCTGCCCAAACGAAGCTGTCACTAGATTAAAGTCTGAGCAAGTCGCTTACAGGCATTAAGGAGATATGGCAGGGGACGCAACGTTCATTCCCTCTTCAGGGAAACAAGGTTACAGTCGTAACCGAACGTTCCCTTTCAAGGGAACTCTGTTGCGTCAGAGTTTTAGATGCTTGGGGAACGTAATGTAACACCACCATAGCGACGAGTGCCTGTCCTGTCTAATGAGCAGCACTAGGACGAGAGCACTTGGGAACCTGGGGTAGAGTCCAGGTTCAAATAATAAAATCTGACAAATGTGTGCGGTGACGAAGCAGACGAAGCAGAAGCCGGCCAAGGCGGAGCTGAAGCCCACCAGGGCAGAGCAGATGAAGCTGAAGCTCCCCAGGGCCGAGCAGACGCAGCGGAAACATAGGCCACAGACAGATTACCAATGACTACTGTGGCTGTGATAGGGTAGGCCATAGGTTCACCGACAACCTCCCTGGTCATGGCAGGACATTCCATGGGTTCCTGAATGGCCTCTTCGGCATTTAGGATTGAAGTTAGCATTAGCACGAACTCAAGCACTCTAACTGGTTCTGGAGCAGAGATCTTGGAATTTGAGACCCTCCCTGGGCCAGTCTTGACAACAGCATACCGTTCTGGAAGAGCGAGCTCTTGAGGGTGTTCCGACGGAGTGGGTGCTTGAGGGTGCTCTTGAGGAACAGGCGCTTGAGGGGATTGGGAACGGCACTCCTGGCCGTAATTTGAGAACTTGATTCTCAGGGACTGGAAGTGGCAGTCCTGGCCATGGCTAGAAGACTAGGTTCTCTGGGACTGGGGACGACACTCCTGGCTGTGACGAGAGAAATTGATTCTCTGGGACTGGGGACGACCCTCCTGGCCGTGACTTGAGAACTGGATTCTCGGGGACTGGAAGTGGCAGACTCGGCACCCTGGCTCAAGGTGACGGTAGCGGCAGACTCTGCATCCTGGCTCAAGGTGACGGTAGCTGTCGAGGAGCTGGCACTGGCGGGTGCTGTCGAGGAGCTGGTACTGGTGGGTGCTGTCGGCTTGAGTCAGCGGCGGCCGGCAGGCTTGAGTCAACCACAGCTGGCTAGCGAGACAGTAGAGTTACCGGCAGGTGTGGCAGCAGAGTCACCTGTGGGCTTTGTTCTGACATGAGTGCTTGGTCTGTATGGAATTCCTGAATGGACGTTAGGACTAAAGGTAGCCTTAACAGGAACTCACCACAGAACCGGAGATCGGAGACTGGAGCTGACTTTGGAACTCGGATGGATTCATTGCGTTGATTGAGTGTGGATCTTGAACATGAATGACGCAGAGTGGAATTCAACTTCATAGATTTCCTGAGGTAAATGATAGGTGGATCCGCCAGCTTTGCCCGAGGAAATGTGGAAGGGCTAGTTGGGATATGGGAAGCCCTTGCGGCAGTGGTAGGAGATGTGGGACTTACGGTTTTATCCACCGGCAGTCAGCAACCTCTCCAACAGTGAAGGAAGAACCACTTAGCCACAGTGCATATTCAATATAGCGTTCCACAGAACAGATGGTATCAGACGCTGGCATTTGTTGATAGATATGTTCATCCAATCCACCCCTGAAGATGGTCTTCATGGTTATTTCCTTCCATGGAACTCTATTGGAAATATTGAGAAATTCCTCAACATAATCCTCAATAGGGTGGCCATCTTGAAAAACCTTGAGAAGAGAAGTCAGAGGGTCTGAAGAGAGGATGTCCATAGTTGTTGTGAAGTTATGGTCTGATCTTCTGTCACACACTGGATGGAGAGGCATACGAGGATGAGTAAAGTAAACACAAAATGCTTGCACGTTCCGCTACCTGCGACGTCACTTACATTTGACATTAATCGTGTGCATTGCCCATGGAGACAAGACGCTGTGGTGGTTAAATGATTAAAACTAATTTAACATCATAATACAGGTGTTACAGATCGGTCAGGCTCTCAGCTCAGTCAATCACATCGATCTCTCTCACCTGAGTTCTAATCACATGCACCTGCACCTCATCACGAGTCTCATCTAGCCCTGCATATAAGCACACACCACAGCCTCAGTATTCATCCGATCTCGTAAACATGAAGTGGACTCTGCTCCTGGTATCTCCAAATTGAGTATTCTCTGTTTGTTACTTACCTGGTATTACTCACCTGCTACTTCCAGTTGTGTTCTCCACCATCAGCTATCCTCCCGCTGTGGTGTGTGCTCCTGGCAATCCTGTTCTCCTGGCTCCATCTCCCTTCGTTCCTGTGGAATACAAAGACTCTGATTTCCCTCTAACCAATCCACATAAACCCTCCAAAGTTGTTCTACTCACCTCCTGTCTCCAATCTCAGCTCCAATATCCTCAGACTGTCAAATAAACTCACTGTGTTTTCACTTACCTCCGTGTTCAACCCAGTATCTGTTACAGAAGATCGGACCTTACAGAATCGACAGGATGAGCGTTCAAGACCCCTTTCAAGAGCTTGTGGATTCCTTAAAGAAGGTATTTTTTAACCCACCTGTTTTCCGGCACCGTGCTGCTCCTGCACTTCACCTTTGGTCTCTAGTTCTCCTTCACAGATCCTATTCGCCAATCCCATGGCCCGACCAGCGCCTTCACCTGGGAGCGGAGAGTGAGAGTGCAAAATGGCTTCCTATTGCAATGTTACCTTACGATCGAGCTACAGCCGCAAAGTTCACCACCGAGCAATCAAGAATAGCATTTGTGATCTCTGCTCTGGACAGGTCCTGCCTTGCATTGGCAGAGACTATCTGGAACCAGGCGGTCCCGCACCCAATTCTCTCAGTTTTTGGCCCATTTTTGGGAAGTCTTTGGCAGATCCTCTGGTGATTAATCTAATGGTGAGCGGCTGTATCAGTTAAAACAAGGTGCTATGTCTATTAAACAATACTCACTCAAATTCAGGACTCTGGCGGCGGCCAGCGGTTGGAACGAACCATCTTCATCCACGGCCTACCGGCAAGGATTGAATCCATCTTTTCGTTTTCATTTAAACATATTAATAGCCACAAAAATGTAGTCCAGGGAACAGACATACTTTGATTGTCTTCACTCACTGTATGTATACTTATAACAAAATGAATATAAAAACACACATACATAAAACATTAATATGTGGTTCAGGCAATATGTGGATATATATATATATACAGTGCACAGCATAAATGAGTACACCCCCTCTAATACTTAACAAATTCAGCAAATACTCTTTACTTAGATGACACGTTAGGGTTCTTTGGAGATATAATGTTCCAACAAGCCTGCTTGATCAATTACCAAAGAAGAATGTCAAAATTATTCATCAAAATAAGATTTTCTTATCAAAGTGATAAAATGTTGTGTTGCAAAAATTAGTACACCCTCCTGAAAGTTTCTAAAAAAATGTTTAAGGATATTTTTGATCAACAGGTGAGTATATTGAACCAAAACTTTTAAAGACCAGTAATTTTCTGACAATTAAAAGTGTTACATAGTCCTCTGAATCATACTCAGACTTAATGCTGGCAGCAGTGGAACCAGTTGGGAGAGAACTGCTAGGTGACTTATTCCTTAGCATAAGAGGAAAATGTTACAAGAGGAATACCAAATTATTGTTTTAAGTGTCAAAATATAGCAGAAGTAGCATCGACATTCAAAAACAATGGACTTGTGACAAGGCTCCTGAAATAATCAGGTCTTTACTTTAAGTTTTCATTTAGTGATGAGTGAATTTTTGTTAGAAAAAGAGCAGGAGAAATAACATGCAAGTGTCTCAGAGCTGGCAAAAGCTATGAAAAGAGTGACACTTTATCTCACAGAGTATGACGCAGCCTGCAGAAGTGACATGCATGGTTGTTGTCACCACTAGAATTACCCTACTGTAGCCAAAGCAAAATAAACTCATTTAACCTCTTCCAAGGCCCATATTTACAAAATAGAGAATTCTGGGAATCCATACTCTGGTCTCAAGAAACCAAGTCAATCATTTCAGATCCAAAAGCATCCAAAATGTTCTGTTGTTGCTAGAGGAGGAGTACAGTGAGAAGTGTTTGGTACCCACAGTGACATTCAGTGCTAGTAAAGCTCTTCTATAGGGATGAATGAGTGCTGAAGGTGTGAGGGAGTTGTGCTTTATCAACGCTGTCATGAATTCACACACTACTGTGTGATGGAATACAAAAACTTGAAACAGAAGATGCTACCCTCCCCTCATTCCCTGCATTATTCAGCATGACAATGAAGATATTCATTCTCCCAAGGTGAAAATCCTTCAGTGGACATGTATTGCACTCAATCTTAGCACTCTTGAGCAGCTGTGGGGGATTCTGTAGAGACGAGCCGAGCAAAAGTTGCCATTAAAGACCAGAGCATTTAAGGAGGTCGTCCTCCAGGAGTTAAACAGGACAGATGTGAAAATTTGTCATGAACTTGTACACTCAGTGCCAAGAAGGGTCAGAGCAGTATACTTAAAGTTCTGGAGGACATACTAAGTACTAGAGTATTATACATTTGCTGAAGTAAATCTAGGGTGTACTCATTTCTGCAGTCCTTCATTTAAACTAAATTGGCTAATTTACTTATATTAAAGAAAATGTTGGCATATATTTTGTCGTTTTTATGAAGTATATGTTTAATACATTTCAATTTTGCCATCTTTCCATTAATTATATTTGTGATCATTAAGAAAATACATATTTTATATTTATTCAGATGGGGGTGTACTCATTTATGCTGTGCACTATATATATATATATACCGAACTCTGATTATTTTCACTAGTATAAATGTATGACATAAAACACTGCATTGCCTCTTATGTCAGTTTTAATGAACAAGCCATTAAATATGTATAGGTATGAAATAAGATGCTTATATAATAGGAAATAAAGACAAAAGCAAACAATTCAGGCAAACATATACTACATCAGCGCTGTGCGATGGTAAAGATAAATATATAAAGTTATTCTCAGCCAAAACGTTATGACCAGGAGCAAATAATAGATTTATGAGACCAAAGATTACCTGTTAGATACACCTAAAACAAATAATATCTGTGTTTAACTACTACAGAGACATCCAAGCTAGCTGCAAATGTCAGAAGGACATCTCTTGGCAGTTACATGAGAACTGGGCGCCCAATGATCACCTGCAGCTTACATCTCCAAAATCAGCGAAGCAAATTTTCAAATAGACACAATATTTATAAATAAACTGCAGATTTGAGTTTTAAACAACTACATTCTCGCCTGAAAACCCCTTAAAGTGGTCATATAATGGTGCTAAAAAAGAACATTCTTATGTGTATTTGGTGTAATGCAATGAGTTTACGTGGTTTAAAGAAAAAAAAATGCATTATTTTTCACAAATTTTACATTATTTTATCTCCTCTAAGCCCTGCCTTTTTTTAAACGGCTTGATTCTGACAAAAATCAGAGCTGGAAAACACTGAGGTGTGCTCTGATTAGCCAACGATTCAGTGCGTTGTGATTGGCCGAATACCTCAAACAACTGATGACGTTTCACAAGAAAACAAGTACAGACCAGAACGTATATTGAGAAATGGCCCCTATTTCCACCATACCAAAATGCCGCCGATGTATTAAAACATTTTTGTAACCATGCAGGCGGGTTGCCTTATATCACTAAATAAATAAAATAAAAACTTAAAATAAAGCGCATATTAAAACACTTTTCAGTTGCCCAGTGGTAATGTGTGAATTGTATAATCCCCTTTGTCTTCTGCATGTCCTTCGCACTTAATATTGTGTATATAATTTCTTCATACCGACGACAAGACAGCAGGGCTATCACCTAAATCTTGCGCAAGATTTTGTGGTGGTGTTTTTTTTTTTCAATAGATTTGGCCCAGGTCCCTTCTGTGGCAAATGAAGAAAACTTGTTGCAGAATGCAAACAATGAGTCTGATGACACCATTCTTCAAAGTGATGGAAGCCCCTCAAGAAAGCAACAGAGGGTTGAAGATGAGGCCAAATTTGTGAGTCTGTGATTTTTGTATTTAATATATTATGCTGAAGTACACATTTTAAACGTGACTTTGAAAAACTAGAACTTTAACTGTGTAACTACACAATATCTGGCCCTTTTCACACCTGGCATTGATATGACCATGATAGCCAAGACACATTGCTGTTTAAATCTGGTCTTTGTGTCCACTTTTGATTTCAAGGTGAGGGTTTTGCTTCTTTACAGCACACATCACTGCCAGGGTGTTAAAGGGTTAGTTCACCCAGAAATGAAAATTCTGTCATTAATTACTCACCCTCATGTTGTTCCAAACACTCATTTCATTCATTTTTGGAACACAAATGAATATATTAGTAAGGAAATCTCTCCCTCTGTTGACAACTGATGCAGCTGCAATGTTCAAGGCCTAGAAAGATAGTAAAAATGTCCTTGAAATAATCCATGTGTCTCCAGGGGTTCAACCTTAATTTTATGAGGGAAGGGGAACAGGCTTCCCTCATGAGGGTGAGGGTGAGTAGTTAAAATAATTTTCATTTTTGGTGAACTGTTCTTTTCTAGCATGATAATAAACTGCTAAAAGTTAATAAAGGGATATGGCTATATGAGGTGAATGTGGTCAAAATGATCATATCACAATGCATCCCCAGTGCATCTTGAAAGCATTCAGACCTGTCCACTTGTGATCAGATCACAGTACTCATGTTAATATGTAAACAGAATGGTTCCCGAGAGGGATATGGTTTGTTAATGATTGTATTATGTAACTGTTTGCAGCTAGTCCAAAAAGTCCTGCAGACTAAACCTAGTGGAGACGCAATCATCAGGGAATACAACAAAACCAAAAGCTTGACTGACAGCACCAGGAGAAAGATGATCAAGATTCTTACTGCAGATATGACTGAAAAACACAGGTAATCTGATGCCATCCCAGATAATTCTCCCACAGAACACAAATGACAATTTTAGAAGATCAGGGCCCGTATTCACAAAACATCTTAAAAGTAGCTCATAACTCACCGATTTAGGAGAAAATCTTTAAAATAATGGGCGTGTCAATTAGGGCTGTGACGGTGGCAGATTTTTACCACCGCTGTGGTAATGCGCCAACTACCGGCGGTTACGCGGTGTTTATATATGCATTTACAGTTTTTTTTTTATATTATTATATAGCCTATATATAAAATTTTGAAACAAAATAAATAAATGCAGGCGCGGCTCTAACATCTATTAACAAACATACGTGTTTATTTTAGCACTTCCGTCAGTTAACCCGGCAAGCAGTCACTGATCTATAATAGTATAATATAGGGCTGCACGATTAATCGTATGCATTTGTCATGCGTGTCTCATCAGTAAAGCCGGTTGCTTGATTAGCAGTAAATGTCCGTCACCTGTTTTCAAACGGGAGCGGGAGTTAATACACAGATGCTCATTTCTTAACTTTGTTAATTCTATTATTGCATCCCTCTCATTGACATTTAATAATTTGTAACTTTTAGTTGAGTTCAATCTCTTTCTTGGCTCATTTTATCTGGAAAAAGAAAACATGCATAATAATTCGGCACACCTGAATATAAGGAGTTTTTGACTTTTAGCCTTCCCAGACAATTAAATATCACTAATATATGATTAAATACAAAATCAGTAGTAGTTATTAAGATAGATGTGGTTTGGGATTGGTAAAATGTTCTTGGGAAAAAAATATGACCAGAATTTCAACTTGCATAATAATTCGTAACGCGGTGTATATAAGAGAAAGAATGTCTTTTCTGCTTGTTGCAATAAATCTTTATTTTTCTGTACTTAACAAGCAAATTTTGCAGAGATGATAGACAAGATGTTATAGAATAATAATTTAATAAAAACCTAATTTTGGCAAAAAATTTACATTCAACCTATTTTTCAAATTTCCTGAATTCATATTTCATTGTTTTATTTTGACAGCACATCTCCACCCAGACAGATTAGGGAAATGTATGCCCAAGGAATCGTTGCCCTGTTTCCATATCTTCGTGATCCCTACACAAAGAATGGATATGCAAGTGCAAATACTTTTTGTTAAAATCTAGTTATAGGGTAGTTGGTCACCGTTGTATTACTTAAGATGTGTTTGTTTTTAAAGGAACATTATTATGACCCTCAAAGTGGACAAGGTTACTTGACTTGGAGAATAAAGAACATTCAGAGGAACAGTGCATCATCAGAGAACTGTAGACGTTCCTCACAGTCTTTCAGCGGTGGCCCAACTTCAGAAAGAGAGGCTGCATCCAGCACAGATGTTATCCTCACTGAAGAACAGTGTAGAGAAGCAGTTTCTCTAATGAAACACACCTCAGAAGTGGACACCATCAAGATCAAAATGAAGGAGACATTTCAGTACCGTCAAAAGATGATTCAAGACCCGAGCAGAAGCACTGATGTGTTGACGCAATTTCCACGCTTCTTGGATGTTCAAGGCCTGGTGAGAAAATATGTCTATCTGGTGATAAGATAATTTCTTGAAAGGGTTACTCTACCCCAAAATGAAAATGTTGTCATTAATCACTTTACCCCCATGTCGTTCCAAACCCGTAAAAGCTTACCACTGATGGCAGATGGAGTACTCTTGACGATGTCTTTCATACTTTTCTGGACCTTGATGCTGTTATTTACCAGGCAGTCAATGGGACAGTCTCAAGGCTCCCGGTTTTCATCTAAAATATCTTAAATTGTGTTCTGAGATTTTATGGGTTTGGAACGAAATGATTCACGTGATTAATGACAACATTTTCATTTTGGGATGGAGTATCCCTTTAACCCGGTCATTTGGTTGGGGTTAAACAAATATTCTAGGTTTAATGCAAGTTCAGCTCAATTGACAACATTTGTGGAATATAGTCATTTTATAGTCATATTGTCATTTACATAAAAACTACAATGGATGTGCATAGTCACTTACTTTTGAGCTTTATGGGCAGAAATGTCCTCATAATAAAATTATATATTTTTTTCAAAGGCCTTACATGAATTCTTCTGTTAAAACAAAAAGTTATTTTTATTGTGTTTGTATTAAAGACTGAGGGACAGGTCAAAATAAATTTTGTGGGAAATAATTCCACAAATGCCGTCAACGTAACAACTTATAATTTCAATATTCTTTCTGAAGTGAAACATTTACACAAGTGTTTGTTTATACAGATTGAACAGGATTTTGTTTTGATCTTTGGTGAAAAGACTTCTTCAAAGTTGCTAGAAAGGTGGCCAACTACATTCATGCACAAAGTTATTCAGCAAAGCAAAAGTCTCAACTCCTCCCAAGCCCTTCAGGACCTGATTGACTGTGCAGAAATGGCTGTGAATGAGAATGAAATGGGGGATACAGGTTAGACTGTCAGAGTTATGAATAAGATTGTGTGGACTTCTCTGTGTATTTTTTTTTCTGATGTTGCCATTTCTGTTTTTTTTTTTTTTTTTTAGGATGGAACAGTGACATTGCTTCTATTCTTCTTTTACTTCATTTGATCCCGCCTTCACCACAAGGCAGAAAGAGACCTGGAAAGATGTCTGCATCTCAAGCAGAAAAACATCTCATCATCTTCAAAAAGGTAAATTTGTTCTTTACTGTCATTACCTGTAGTCTGTCTAAAATCAGTGTATGTTGGGCTAATTGTGTTGTGAAAAACTAATGTAGAGAGATTCAATTGGAGAACTGTTTGTAATTTTGTTTTTTCTTTTTTCTTTTTAGGCCGGGACTAACATACAAGAGCACCTGGACTCCATTGAAGAAAGCGCACAGCCATATCTGCTTGCCATGGGTCCAAAGAAGAACAGCATTCATGCATACTACATCATTCTCGACAAGAGAGCCATACCGTGCAAATCAGTGAGTGGTCTCAGTGCCTTTGATGAACTTTTCAAAGCGCACTTTGTGTTTGGTGCATCTTACAGCAAAGTCCTGCACAGCATGTACACCTTTGTACAAACAACAGTTTTTCAGATTGACATTGGCAAGGTCAAAGAGTGCCCAAGAGTTGCTGAACTCAGAGCTAGATTCCTGCGTTAGATTTGATTGCTGGCAACAATGATTTGTTTTATTTGTTTTTGTTGTCTGGAAAACACAAATGTTCTTGTTCGACATCTAAAGTTAATTCATGGGCTCTTGCCTGGCAAATCACTTAGACTAAGATGTGGTGAAGCAGGTTGCTGTTTAGAATTTGCAACTTTTTCAGGTTTTCGAAAACACTTAAAAAGAGTTCATGAAGGAAGTAAAGTTTTATGTGTTGAAGATGCTGCTGTTGTTCATAATGCAGTTGGGCAACCAAGTAATTCTGATGTGGCTACATGTTCAAAGGACAGTTCTTTGCCAGTTCCCGGCAAAAACACTACGGATTTGTGTGCATCAGCAATAGCACAATTGCAAGCTGCAGGTGTTAGTCAGACTACAATTGATACTTTTGTGATGTCTATAGAGGAAGTAGTTCAAGACATCCAGGATCAAGTAAAAGAGACAGCTATGAATTGCTTATTTTCAGAAAACACAGATATTAAATGTTCAATTGAGCAGTCATTTCATGAAATTGAAAATCCTTTCACCATGCTTAATTCCATATCTAAACGAAAATCATATTTTAACAAAAAATGGGAAATTGTCCAGCCTGTGGAGAAAGTAATTGGGGTCAGATTTGACAACAGAAGAAACAGGACTACTGGAACTTATGAGCAAGTTGCAGTGACTGACAAGTTTGCTTATGTTCCAATACTCCAAACCTTACAGAACATTTTAAAGCACCCAAACACCACATGCAGGTTCAAGTCAGGTTTACCTAATAAAAACGGTATTTACTCTGATATTGAAGATGGACTGTACATAAAAAGTCATCCCCTGTTTTCGACAGAAAAAAATGCGCTTCAAATTCAATTGTTTTATGACGATTTCGAGACTGCCAATCCTTTGGGGTCAAAAAAGGGAATTCACAAATTAGGCGGTATATATTTTACTTTGAGAAATTTCCACCACAATTTAATTCATCTCTAACAAACATACATTTATGTGCGCTTTTCCATGCCCAAGACATCAAAACATATGGATTTGATGCAATATTGGAACCTATTGTCAATGACATAAAAGTCCTTGAGAACAAGGGAATACAAGGACCTGACGGTTTTGTGCGTGGAAGCATTGTCCAAGTAACAGGAGATAATCTTGGTTTGCATAGCCTTTTCGGATTCGTTGAATCTTTTAGAGCTCGTTATAACTGTAGGTTTTGTCTTGCTGAAAGGGAGGATTATCAAACTGTGTTCTGTGAAGATGAGCCAAATGTAACTTTCCGCACCAAAGAAACACACTTACGACACTGTGAAGCTCTGCAATCAGACCCAACACTACATCAAGTTTGTGGTGTAAAACGTACATGTTTGTTAAACACTCTGCAGTACTTTAATTTATCAGACAACTTTTCTGTAGACTTAATGCATGATATATTAGAAGGGGTTGCTCAGTTCGAATTAAAACTTGTTTTAAAATATGTTCAAGCTAATTTTTTGACAGCGAAAGAGTTGGATGGCAGATTAAGTTCATTTAACTATGGGTACATGGAGAGGAGAAATCGGCCCCCTTCTGTTAAACTGGATGATGAGAGCAATGATTTGGGCATAAATGCAATCCAGTGTTGGTGTCTACTCCGAAATTTGCCACTAATATTTGGTGACATTGTGCCCCAAGAAGATAAATACTGGCAATTACTTCTACTTTTACTACAAATAGTGAACATTGTATTTTCTTCCATTTTAACTGAAGGACTTAATGTTTATTTGAAGCACTTAATTACGGAGCATCACAGGCTGTTCAAGTGCTTATTTCCAGGAAAGAACCTGCTTCCTAAACATCATCTAATGTGTCACTACCCTCGGTGTATACGAAATATTGGGCCTATCGTTCACATGTGGTCAATGCGATACGAGTCCAAGCACAATTTCTTCAAGACTCAACCAAAATGTTTCAAGAACATAACTCAGATGCTTGCCAAAAAACATCAGAATTTCATGGCATATAACTGGGAAGCCTTTAACCGTGACAGAATTGTACTTGGACCAGGAAAGACTGTCTGTGTCAGTGACTTGAACGAAAGTGTTGAGATTGCATGTAAGTTGAACATTCCTCCAGAAACAAATGTTCTCTCAGTGAAATGGGTGAAGTATAATGGAACTGAATATCGTTCTACCTTAATTGTTTGTGGTCAGGTAGACCTTGATTTGCCAGTGTTTTATAAAATCCAGGATATTATTGTCAGAAATGAATGTGTGTTACTGGTTACATCGCAGCTCAAAACTGTTTGTTTTGATGAACATCTTTTTGCCTACAGAATTGATCACAGACCCAGCACTTCTCTGAAAGTGTTTACTGTCAATGAACTCACTTATTACAAACCTTTTGATGTGCAGATGTCCTATGGGTCTGATAATTTATTTTGTTTTATTGTACCCTACTGTAATCTTATTCAAATTTAGCTGTCACTTGTTCATGTCTCTGTGAAGTTAATGAGTTGGTTTTATACATTTTATATTTCTGTGCAACCCCTTGTGAATTTTAATGAACTGTTGTTTTAAAGTAGCCACTTTGCCCAGTTTTTAAATAAAAATGAATTGTTATAAATTATTATATCTGTCTGAAGACTCTTGATTTTAGATTTGATAATGTACATTGACACCACAGAACAATGTAAAAATATATTTTGTACTGAAAGGAATACATTCTCGATAACACTTATAGATCCTTAGGAATAACAACAACACCAAAGGTGTTAAATGACCCCTAGTGTAAAACTTTTAAGGTGTTAAATGACCCCAGTGTAAAACTTTGATAACAATAGTAAGTGTAAAAATATACACACACAGTGTCATTTTTCAGCACTATAAGGTGCCATTTTAACACCGTAAATTCAACACTATGAACAGTGTAACTTTAACTCTGTACAGATTGGGACCATATATGATCTTAAGTAGTGTTAAAAATAACACTTTAAGTGTTAAATTGACACTGCCGATTTTACTGTGTAGTTATAATAAATAATAGTTATAGCTATAATGAGAGAGAGCTAGCAAACAAAGTAAGGGTTACGCATTAAAAGAGCATTATACTTATTGTGTTGGGGTAAAACAGAAGACCTTGATTAAGCCCAAAGAATACTTAACTTTTCACGCGTATGCGAGGGACAGCATACACTGCACTTGACGCAAATTTCGTCATCAGAACAGTGTGCACCACACCCGATTTTTGTAACTGTGCATACTTTGTAAGCGCAGGTCGCACATGCGCATTGAAGTTATTTAGCAGTAATCAGTTTTTTCCACAAGGTGGCAACACTGTCCCGGGCCGTTGTTTCACAGTAGAAAACGAACCTAAAGAGACGGAACAACAAAATAGCGGAGACTGCAACAACAACAGACAGCCGCACTGACAAGCGTTTGTGAGCGAGAGGGTATGAGACAGCTCAGCTTTGGTTTAAAAGTTAAACAATATTTGTTATCTGTCATAACTTAACAGGGAAAAATAGAACAGACACTAGACATGGATGAAGCTTTCTAGAGCGCATGTGTCGACCGCCCGTGTTCACGCACAACATCAAATGGAGTATACTTAAAAAGGCTGCGCATTCGACTGTATGCATATGTTAGCGTATGCGTATAAAAATTAAGTATACTTTGGGATTTAGTTTGTTCATGTGCAATGCACTAGGTTGGAGCAAAACTCTGCATGTAAGTGGACATTGAGAGACAATGTTGAGATCTCCTGCAATATGTTCTGAAAATGACAATTCAGAGAGGCAAGATGACGTCTAGATTGATGACTTACAACACTGGTTTTAAGTCCTGGGCATGGAGGACCAATGTTCTGCAGAGATTCTGGTGATCCTTGATCAGCTGCTCAGGTCTGCTTAATTGGTGTTGGAGCTAAACTCTTAAAAGAGAAAGAAGACAACCAATATTATGATGTTAAAAAGTTAAAGTAAAAATATTTGATTCATAAATATGCACAACATCTGAAAATGCACAAAGATGAGAAGAAAGCAATGTGTTTAATGAGAACTTTCAACCCACTGAAAAAAAAGAAAAAATATTAATTCACAGAGGTATTTTTATTTTTTCTTATTATTATTCTTGAAATAAGTTACAATTAACTTGTGGTTTATCAATGATTTTCAGTCTCTGAAATAGAAAAGATCTATCAATGGTAAGTGGCATCATACATACATCATGTGACAATATTTAATAAGAGTTCTAACACCGTGTCTACACCGGACGGCGCAACAAAATACAATAGAACCTATTATAATCAGTGATGCTGTCTACACTGGATGTGGCGCGACACAAAAAATCCCTGACAGTAAACTGGTGCCTCGTTCTATTTATGACGTACTGACAAAGTTAAAATGATTTTCAATGGTTGCTTTGTCGCATCCAGTGTAGACACGGTGTGAGAGTGTGTAGCTTGGGTATAGAGAATGGGAATCTGTCATTTTGCATTGCATTCTGGGTATACAATACAAATCAGAGGAAATTTTTTTTTGCTCTTTACATTAATATTTTTAAGAGCTTCTTGCACTTTATTAGAATAAATTGACTAATATTCGAATCCTTTGTATTAAAGTTTTTTTATGTTTTTGAAATAAGTCAAAATTACTATTTTAATTAAATGAATGCAGCAGTTGTGAGCATACAATATTTATTTAAAATATATGACCCTTAAACTTTTGAATGGTAGTGTATGTTTGAGGTATTACTTACTAGTCATATGGCTCATAATGTCTAAAGATGATCTTCGATGCTTTAACAATGCTTTAACTTTACGCTCCAACTCTAGTGCACAGCCATCAGCGTGGAAGAATCTAGGAACATAAACAATCAGTCACAGAGCCAACAATATTTATTATACAATTCCAGGTATATTATATATAAACTATAGCTGTAACAGACTGGTCAAAGGCGTGAGGATCCAAGTGCAGTATATATGTTTATTCAGACAGAGGCAGAATCAGACAGGCAATGGTCAGCGGGCAATAACAGGAATATCAGAGGAGAGCAGAGACGTAAACAATACCAGGCGGGGTCGAGGTCACAAGCACAGGTCAGAGTTCCAAGGGAAGGCAGTCCGGGGTCACACACAGACGTAGCAGTCAGAGGGAATGAAAAAGCTCAGAATTGATAGCAGGGGAAAACAAGACTTCGCACTGGGTGAGTGTTTGTGTGCTTTTATGTGAGTGAGGTGCAGGTGTGGTGAGGCAATCAGAGTTGATGAGTGAATGGTGACAGCTGTGTGATTTGTGTAATGGTGGACGGGAAAGTGTGTGTGCAGTGCATGAGGAGATGTAGTCCATGGGTGATGTGCAGTTGTAGTGAGTGGCAACCAGATTCATGTATAGCAGAGGTGAAATGCAGAAAAGAAAAATAATAATTTACAGAATACACAATATAAAAATAAATAAGAATGTAATTTTTTTCATTTACTTATTTAGTAATGCTCTTACAGTGTTACTTATATTTGGACATTAAAATAACTAACAAGTAAACACACACACACACATATATATAAATACACACACACACACACACACACACACACACACACACACACACACACACACACACACACACACACACACACACACACACACACACACACACACACACACACACACACACACACACACACACACACACACACACACACACACACACACACACACACACACACACATTTTGCAAAAGAAAATTACAGATGCATTCAATGTTCCCTCTAATTTTTTTTTCTTGCTGAGCAAAACTTTTCTCTATTGGGCGGACATTTCGGTCACTTGAGCAAAATCATTCTTTATACCAGACCTGTAAAGCATGCACACAAAAAAAAGTTTGCAACTTTTTTTACTTTAATGTGCTATTTTTTTTTATTTGACCCTTGATTTTAACTGTATGATGTACATTTTAGGTTACCTGAGAAAACATTTTTTACAGTACACTGCAATTCAAAAGTTTGGGATTAGTAAAGTTTTTTAAAGAAGTTTCTTATGCTCATCAATGCTGTATCTATTTGAAATATTATTGCAATTTAAAATAAAAGTTTTCTATTTTAATACATTTTAAAATATAATTTATTCCTCTGAAGCAAAGCTGACTTTTCAGCATCATTACTTCAGTCTTCAGTGTCACATGATCCTTCAGAAATCATTCTAATATGCTGATTTATAATCAATGTAGGAAAGAGTTTTGCTGCTTAATATTGTTTGGGACCTGTAATAATTTTTCAGGATTCTTTGATAAATAAAAAAAGTTAAAAAGAACAGTGTTTATTCAAAATATAAATTTTGCGTTTCAACATGCACTACTATTCAAAAGTTTGGGGCCAGTCATTTTACATTTTTAAGTAATACTTTTATTCAGGAGAGATGTGTTAAATGGATAAAAGGTGATAGTAAAGACTTATATTGGTATAAAAGCTTTTTATTTTGAATAAATTGATTTATTTTTAACTTTGTATTCATCAAAGAATCAAAGAAAAAAGTATCACATTTTCCAAAAACAATTAAGCAGCACAACAGTTCCAACACTCATAATAAATCAGCATATTAGAATGATTTCTGAAGGATCACGTGACACTAAAGACTGGAGTAATGATGCTAAACATTCAGCTTTGCTTCACATGAATAAATTGTATTTTAAAGTATATAAAACAGGAAACCAATATTAGAAATTGCAATAATATTTCACAATATTATAGTTTTTTCTGTATTTTGATCAAATAAATACAGCCTTGATGAGCATAAGAGAGTCCATTAAAAAACAAGGTCAATTATTTATTAGGTTTATGATAAAGGCCTAATGTAACATAACATAATTGTCATGGTGCGTGAGGAGAGATGAGGTGAGGACTCAAAGTGCAGGAAGAATTTTAATAACAAAAATTAAATAAAAAAACACCCCAAGGGGAAAAACAGCCAGGCAGGCAGGCAGTGAACTACAGTACAAGCAAACATAACACACACGCAATGTAAAACAACGGATCAGCACAGGACTACAGACACCAGGAGAATAAATAGGGAGACAAATGAGGGCAACGAGGGAGACACAGGTGGAGCAACTGAAACAATGCTTAGGTAACAAGATGGGAGGGGACGGACAATAGACATGAGAGCACATGGCACCAACAACAAACAACAATCCATGTGCTCAACATACAGAGACATCTGGTGGCCGGTCAGGGAACACCAGCAGGACTGTGACATTAATATGATATCAAAACAAACTAAAGCATTCAAAATGATAGAACAGAACAGAAAACAAACGGAAGCATTTAAACTGAGATCTGTAAGCTAAATATTTTCAAAAAACTTGAACGTGGGAATTCTTATATAGCTATCTATATATATATATATATATATATATTCTGTATCACGTCCCTTGTCAGTGTTGGGCGCTTGCTTGGCCATTTATTGTGATTAACAGGAAATTGTGTTCAGCTGAATTGGAGTAGTATTTTGTTAGATGGGTATAAAAAGCTTAGTTTACCGCGGCAGCCATCGTGTGAAGCCCTCCTCGTGAGAAGACCGAGGAGCAGTACCGTTTCTAGGCATAGGCGAGCTAGGCGGTCGCCTAGGGTGCCACCAGCTGAAGGGGCGCCAATGAGCGCACGTACTGGCACTATATTGAGCAGGGTTGTGATAAAGAGTTACACGGTCACCCTGAAATATGACTGCTGCCCCACTGGATCCCCAACATCATTGGATCAGAGCGCTGTCAATCTAACCGTGTATGCCATTGGATCAGAGTGCTGTCATTGCTGCCTGATTGTTGCATGCTTGCATTTGGAGCACTCATCAACGCACTAGATCAATGGGCTCTGTCCGTACTTTGGCAAGGTAACGCTTTTTTTTGCCATGCAATAAAGTTCAAAGGCCAATTTAAAATATTGGTGCAGTAAATAAAGTGCACAAAATCAGTATTTTGTTTAGACAGTATTTGTGTAAATCATGTTGCGAGATTTGTC
Organism: Ptychobarbus kaznakovi; assembly: GCA_027422405.1. NCBI lineage: Eukaryota > Metazoa > Chordata > Actinopteri > Cypriniformes > Cyprinidae > Ptychobarbus > Ptychobarbus kaznakovi. The sequence continues at coordinate 12,522,595 of CM049794.1, read as the reverse complement.
CAAAAGGTGTGCGTTTTTGCGCCAATGCATTGTTAAAGAATCAGCGTGTCATGTAATATTCTCATATAAACTTGAAAAAAATGAAAAAAATATTGATTAAACACATTGTTAAATTCGCTAATTCACGAGATCAATACATCCTTTATTAAACCGCTTTGTCAAGTTTAATGCATCCTTACGGAGGTGTCGAAATGCTGAGTCAATTCATTCACTTCTAACTAGGGGTGTGCGATATGACGATTTTTGATTGTGGATGATAAAATTTCTCCACAATCTGCTTTTGAAGAAATATCGTGCTAAAATGCACATTCTATCAGGTACAGTTCTGGTGCCTCCGCCTCGCTACATACATTCACATCAGTGTTAACTCAGCGGTAGAGTTACTCTCGCGGGACACTGTACTTATTCACAGTCACAAAAGTACATAATTCACGTGTTTTAAAGCCTTGCCAGTTAAGCTTTTCATTCACGCGCTGGTCTGACGTGGGCTTTTTTTGAGCCTGCACACCTGAAGCGCGAGCACTAAAACGCCTGTCTAAAAGCACCTGATTTCTCAACGAAGTTATCTTTTGAGCGAATACTGTCAAAACACACAAGGTTTACATTTAGACTCAGTTGGTTATGTCTATAATTAAAGTTAACAGCTGAGACAAACGGATGCGTGCCTGGGTATTAGATTCGTGCATCTCTTAAAGGGACAGAACTATGCAGCCGAAATGAAGCAGGTTTTATTTGTATATTATGTGTATCTTTGTTCTTATTTTTTTAATAACAAACATAAAATAATAAAAAATATTTTTATCTTCGCCCACTTCGGCCTAAATATCCACCATTCATTTTATATTTGTTACATTGAAAGGCCTTGTCTTTATAATAGGGAAATTATTTTGGCTGCACTGATCAGACAAAATAGTAAAACCAACATGACAAAGAATCATGATAAAATCATAAAATCGTGATATTTCAAAAAGCAAACATGATATTATATTTTTGCCATATCGCCCACCCTTACTTCTAACATAGAACTTACTGCAAGCAGCATCATACACATAAGGGCAGAGCGTCATATTATTTAAAGGGGAAGTTCATGTGTTAATGAGTAGCAAAGTATTAATAGCTGTATTGATTACTTGTATGCCACTGATCAGGCTTTTATATGTAGTTTGCGGTAACAAAGGGATTTATAGGTTTGATTGAAATAGTAATGCAATAACTGACACTTTAAATCAATGTTTCAAGCAACAACAACAACAAAACAATTGAACAAAAAACAGATAAAGACAAAAAGTAGCCATTTATAGTATCTAAACATGTATCCAAATCCAAATGTAATACAATTAATTTATGTGTGATTTATGTGCAATGTCTTAGCAACTAGGGATTGGTACATAGGGCTATACAGGCATCTAGAGGCAACACAATGATATTACAGATAATAAATTGTGCAAAATGTTTATCTTAACTCAATTTACATATAATGCATTCTGATTTTTGGAACTAAATCTCCACAAATTAGTGTCGTTACTATGAAAAACAAGTTTAATGTGACAAGAAACTGGTGTCTGAAAAGAATAAAAAATATATAAAAAGTGTTGTTGTTGTGTTTTTTGGGGGGGGGCAATAGGGATTTTGCCTAGGGCGTCAAAGGGCAGGGACACTGTCAAAGTATATAAGTATCGCTTTTTATTTATCTTCTTTCTTACTGCGTGTTTCACTTTTTAGTTTTAGTTTTTATAACCAATTCTTACTATGTGTTAGTAAGTTGTTGTTTGTTAGCATGTGTGTTTGGCAGTGTTAATTTTTTAGGATTACTGATAAACTACTGCCGTTTGATTTGTTATCTATTTTAATATTAGATAAATTATGTATGAATTTATTATGTGTTTATAGGTATTTTCTTTAATAAATTGTATTTATTTTAGTAACGTTACTTCAACATACTACATGGAAATGAAATAACATATATATATATATATATATATATATATATATATATGGGTGTTTGGCTTAGTGTCATGTTAGAATCATTTTTATACTCATACCTTTTGTTGTTTTAATATTTTGAATTGTTTTTAGCTTTAATTTTTGTTTTCATTTAAATGTTTAGTTTTTAAATGTTGTATGCATTTGTTATTTTATTTAATTTCTCCATTTTCTTAAATGTGTATATATAGTATTGTCACGTTCTGCACGGGGATCCAAGGGAAACGAGGATCGTGATAAACAAACAGACTTTACTTTAACACAGAGGTAGACAGACACAGATGACGTTTGCCTATGACAGTAACATCTACATAGACATATACAATAACCGACAGGAAACATGGGGCAGAGCAGACTATAAATAGGGAGACAAAACTAGACACACCTGGAACTTAATCAATACACAGATGGAGACTAATAAACTAATGGCAGGAAACAGGGAGGACCATATATGGGCATGGAAACACAAGGAAGAGGGAAACAAAGTCTGACAAGTATTTATAGACTTTTAACTTATAGTTTTAGTTACTTTTTCTTATTTGTAAGTCGCTCTGGATAAAAGAGTCTGCTAAATGACTAATAAGTAAAGTAAAGTAAAAGTATCTAAACATTCCTATGAAGTGTAGTTTGCACAATACACCTGTGTCTGACTGTATCTAAATGTCTTGGAGTTTTGTTACCGTTTTTAATCAAGCCACTTAATCACTTAATCAAGCTACTCTTATTTAATACATGAGGACGTTTTATTTCACGTCATTGCGTTGGCTCCCGATTTAAATATTTTGTCCGCAACCATTGAAGTATTCGGTTTCTACAGCAACTCATTTGGCGCACATCATTCTCTTTCAGTCTTTCTATGAAACCTGTTAACCGCATTCACCGGTTCTAACTCTATAGCGGGTTGCCCGAGCAATGCGATTCTTTAGTTTTTACTAGAATTCAATCAAATAGATTCCTAACACATTTTTTTGCATGTGCGCGGCCCATTATTTCTCTGCACGACCGCGGTAGAAGAAGTGCCCGGCTGCGCACGCGTGCATCTTAGAGGGAACAGTGGGTGCATTGTGATATAGGCTAAATATATTGTGAAAGATGCATATAAGCTTTCTCAGATAATCTGTGTTTTCATTATCTCTGTCAGCAGCTCCCTTCAGATTTTTTTTAAATCATCAAAACTTCTCCAGTTTTTTTCTGACACTTCTGAAATCACTAAACAATTGGTATCGATATGTGTTTAAAGATCAAAACCTTTTTTAAGTTTCAGCCCATTCTCACGCTACATGTAAATTAAGTGATGTATCCAATTAACTGTACAGTGCATACTTTTAGGTTAAATAATTTAGCTTACTTCCATTCATCCGTTGACAAATTGCCAGCAAAACCTTTATACATACATATATAAAAACGCACATCTACACATAAGATGACATTAAAAGCCCAAACTTTCATAAACAAGAGCTCAAGTCTTACCTTACCTCTTATTGTTAGCCTGAAGCTAAAGGACTTTTTCCGAAGACACTAAGCAATTTCTATAAAGTAAAACGTGACATGTCATTTACATGAAGGAAAGTGTCAGGAACACTTGTATGTACTATTTGTTTCATTTTAGAGACTAATCTTTCCTTAAATTAGTGAAAACAGCAGTGAGAGACGGCGTTTAGCTGTTTGACAGTTGACAGCCCTGTTTCCATGGTGGTGACTTCCTCCTCTCCAGTTCAGCGTTGCGCGCCCATTAAACTCGGCATGAAATCAAAATGGACTATTCTTAATTTTTTATGGACTACTGTAGTGTTTATTATAAATAATGTCTCTGTGCACTTCATTATTGAAAAAAAAAATTGCCCTCGTAATCAAAAACGTTAACCTCCCCTCCCCCTCAAAACGCCTTACCACCACAAGCACTCACAAATCTGGCAGCCAGCTAGACTTAATTTACACACGCAATTGTGTTGCTGACAAAGTTTTGGTAAAACCCCAAAACACCTCTGACCACTACTTCACTACATTTAACCTACATCTTGCTACCTCCGAGCCACCAACACCTCTACCAGTTACATTTAGGCGAAATCTTCATTCCCTTTCACACTGAAATCTTACCTCGCTAGTGTCCTCCTCTCTTCCCTCACCCACCCATTTCTCAGCTCTGGATGTGAACACTGCAACTGACACTTTGTGCTCCAATTTAACTTCTTGTCTAGACCATATATGTGCTCTCTTTCCTCCAGGACAGCACGTGCTACCTCTTCTAACTCCTTGCTATCCAATGTTCTTCGTGAGCATCGGTCCGAACTCAGGGCAGCAGAGAGAAAATGGCGCAAATCAAAAGATACATCAGACCTGAGTATCTATCAGTCTTTGCTTTCATCTTTCTCTGCTGAAGTCCACACTGCCAAGGCTTCATACTTCCACAACAAGATCAACAGTGCATCTGACACACGCAATATCTTCAAAACATTCAACTCTCTCCTCCGTCCCCCCACACCACCCACCACCACCTCCTTAACAGCCGATGACTTTTATACTTTCATCACAAACAAAACTAGCTCAATCAATAGCCAGTTCTCAGCTCCACACATGCAGGAACTCAAACCAACCACATCTATTGCTAAAACTCTCTTGCTAAAAGGCCCTCTTTGCCTTCTGTACCCTCACTGAGGCAGAAGTATCCAAACTTCTCCTAAACCAGTCACCCTACAACATGCCCTCTTGATCCAATCCCCTCACACCTTCTCCAAGCTATCTCTCCTTCACTCTTACCAGCACTCACACACATCATCAACACATCTCTCCTTACAGGCACCTTCCACAATGCATTCAAGCAGGCTCAGGTAACCCCACTGCTAAAAAAACCTTCATTAAACACTTCTCTTACAGATAGCTACAGACCTATCTCTCTCCTTCCATTCATAGCGAAAACGCTTGAACGATTTGTTTTCAACCAGTTATCCTCATTTCTGTCAAAGCATAATCTACTGGATGCTAACCAATCAGGATTCAGATGTGGAAATTCAACTGAGACTCTCAGTCGCTGAAGCCCTGCGAATTGCAAAAGCTGATTCCAAATCATCAGTTCTCATTCTGCTGTATTTATCTGCTGCTTTATACACTGTTAACCATCAGATTCTCCTGACCACCCTCTCATCACTGGGCATCACAGGGATTCCACTTCGCTGGTTTGAATCCTATCTCACTGGCAGGTCCTTCAAGATGGCCTGGGGAGGGGAGGTATCCACAGAACATCAACTGGTCACTGGGGTTCCTCGTGGATCAGTTATTGGACCCCTCCTCTTCTCCACATACACTACATCACTGGATCCCATCATACAAGCAAATGGTTTCTCATACCATTGCTATGCTGATAACACACAGCTCTATCTCTCGTTTCGACCAGATGATCCAAAAGTAGCACGGATCTTAGGCTGCCTGGCAGACATCTTGGCGTGGATGAAAGAACATCACCTACAGCTCAACCTAGCAAAGACTGAGATTCTTGTCTTCCCTGTCACTCCAACTCTACAGCATAATTTCACCATCAAGCTAGGTTTTTCTGCAATTACCCCATCAAGTTCAGTCAGAAATCTTGGTGTAATTTTCGATGACCAGCTGACTTTCAAAGACCACATTGCAAAAACTGCTCGATCTTGCCAGTTTGCTTTGCACAACATCAGAAAGATCAGGCCCTTCCTTACACAGCATGCAGCTCAACTTCTTGTTCAGGCCCTTGTCATTTCTAGACTGGACTACTGCAATGCTCTTCTAGCTGGACTTCCATCATGCACAATCAAACCTTTACAGATGATTCAGAATGCAGCAGCACGACTGGTCTTCAGCAAACCCAAAAGGGCCCATGTCACACCTCTCTTTATCTCCCTGCACTGGCTCCCGGTTGCAGCTCGCATCAAGTTCAAGATACTGATGCTTGCATATAGAACAGCCACAGGCTCGGCACCCTCCTACTTCCACTCACTTATAACAATCTACATCCCCTCAAGAAGTCTGAGATCTGCGGGTGAGCGTCGCCTCGTGGTGCCATCACAGAGAGGCACAACATCACTCTCCAGAATGTTTTCATTCACCATTTCTGACTGGTGGAATTAACTTCCCACCGCCATCCGGAATGCTGAATCCCTGATAATGTTCAAGTGACACCTGAAAACTTATCTCCTCCGTCATCACTTGACTTTGTCATAAAAAAAACACATCTTCGCTCTCTTTTCTCACCTCTGCTCTCTTTCCCTTAACCTCTCACTGTCTGGCTAGAATTTGCTCTGAACACTGCCTAGAAATTTGTATTACAAGCACTCCCTGTGCCTGTTTGCCTCTTTATAATGTATCGCTTATTGTATTCCTCAAATAAAAGTCGCTTTGTATAAAAGCATCTGCTAAATGAATAAATGTAAATGTAAAACGACTCCTCTACTCTTCTGGTTACGAGTGATGGCGCAAGGGAGGAGTTAGGATGTGAGGGGTAAACGCTGGGATAAATGACAGGGAGAAAAGCTAAAGCTGATGTTTCACTTTATAGCAAAGACAGCAGTCATGATGGAGTACGTTACCCTTAAACTCTGAAAAGATATTAGTAACGATAGTATATCGACAACCGATTAAACTTTAGATCTGTAACAGGAGCTCATCGACTGAACATAATTGTGGTATCACTGAACTATCCTGACTATTCGAGACAGTCGCAGGTGTCATTCATCAATCACTCATTAGGCTCTCACTCTCACATACGACAATATTCTTTGGACATTGCAAACTAATTTGTATCATGAATATGACTTAACCTGAAGGAGGACGCACTCATACATTCAGGCAGTCTCTCTCTCTCTCGGGCGCTCGCAGTTTAGACATGTTTTGTGCTATTGATCGTGGTCGTCATCCCTAGTAAATAAAACAATTATTCATGCTTGCGTGTCAGCGGTGAATGCAGTGGCAATAAATCCCCCAACACTAACTGCAAACTGGCATTTCAAATCTGCCTCCATTTTGTTAGTTACTCCCCAAACAGCGATCCAATAAATTCTCGAAGGACAAAATCAAGTCCCGCCCTCTCATTTCAGTTGCTGTTTCACTTGGATATACGTCACAGTAGATAAGAAAAGACAGTCGCAACTTCTGTTTCATGCCGACTTTAAAGCACATAGAAGTCACGCAGAATGTATGTAATATAATGTGGTAGGGTGGCCCTTTAACTACATAGCGTGCATTGCGTGGTAATCACGTTACATACCTATATAGGAGCAGGTAAGGTCTCATTCTCTTATTGGCATTGTGTTGCTCTGATCCGTTGTGTGACGCTCATATCTTCACTCCTCTGGTGAGCAAAGTTGTTTGAAACCTTCACGGTTGAGATAAGGGATTATTAATTTAGAATGGGTGCTACTGGATAGAGCACCCATTCTAATTCTATTCCCATTCTAACACCATTTGTGGCCTAATGGATAGAGCGTCTGACTTATTCTTTATGGAGACACAAGATTGTATAAATTATAAAATATATCTAGTCTATCACAATCTAAAATAGAATCCACATCCTTCAGCTTTATAACATTCCATTTATGTGCATTCTGTATTGTTATACTGTTAGGAGCATCAGCTCACCTCTTCACCTGTAACTTGCATCATTGGTCTCCATCATCTGTTGCCCCTGGACACAAGCTAACAGCTCCTCTGAGCTGCCTTGGCTCTCTGTCATGGCTCTCTGCACTTCAGAACGTCAAACAAACAAATATCTCTTCATCCACACTGCACTGTAATAATCCATGTATATTTACTGTATATTAAGCGATATGCATACTGTACTACACTTTTCTATCAAAAGAGTGTTCATCAGACTGTTAGCCGTGCTATCACGTTCTCACTATAATGATTTGATTTAAAAAAAATGCAAAAACACTCAAATCTCTCAAACATGCTCAACAGATGCGCATCCTCTCCATGGTGCGGCTGATCGCTCTTCATAATCTCTTACTTATATTTTCTCCTATTTCCCCATTTATTTTTATTATAACCACAGAACTGCTTTCCATCCTTATCAAAAACTCAACAATAGGTAATTAGAGGTACTTGGCCAGACAGTAATCAGTCAATTTGCAGATGATACTACCTTTTTTATGAAGCAATTATCAGGTCACCAAAATACTAAAATCTATTCACACTTTTTCCAAGGCCTCTGGTTTAAAAATAATTATTTGTCCATAGCGCCATCTACTTTTACAGTTATGTAGTCATGATTTACTTAGATTGCCCCCTACAATCTGGAACTTATATTTTTGTATCCAAAGATTGCTTTATCCGCAACACCGATGTGTTAGCCTTCCACTGCATCATTCCCGTCTTCAAAACAATCCAAAAACTACATTTCCCAACAGGAAACCGCTTCAGCGCAATACCGGAGACGCGATCTCACTCAACAAGCACCCGCCCCTCTTCTGACCCAGAGGTGTCAAGTTTCACAGCTCTCACTTGTTGCGGCCAGAGACTGACAGCTAATCTGACCTATTAGACATCTCTGAATAGCTGATTCACCAGAGCGCATATGATTTGAAGAGCGTGTGTGTTTTGCTAAGAGCTGCGTCTCTGGTGTGCGTCTGGAACACACAACGATTTCTCAGCTTTGGGAGCACGCAGAAACGTGAAAATGGTCTCGTTTGAAAGAAGAGATCCTACTCTAAAATATTGTATTGAGTGTGTGGCTGTTTGTGGCCGATTGAAGTAGTAGTAAGAGTAAGAAAATGACAAAAACAAAGTTTGTGAAAAGGTGAGAAAAAAGGCATCGCGATTCTATTGAAGATAAGATCTTTTATTTTTATATATATTTTATTGCCATCAGTGTTGGGAAGGTTACTTTGGAAATGTAATAGGTTACAGATTACAAGTTACCCTACTTAAAATGTAATAATTGTGTAACTTTTCAATTACTTTATAAAAGTAAAGTAACTGATTACTGATTTGATTACATTTGATTACTTTATCTAAATTTCTAATGTTTCTAACTGTCAATCATTTTTAAACATGTAAACCAGGCAGGGTAACTTACAGTTAGCGCTCAACACTGACTACTGTCACTTTCCATCCTTCATCACTTGAATTAAGATGATAATATTATAATTTTAAAGGAGACAGTGGATGCAAAATATCTTCATTTGCATATAAATATGTCTTTGCAGTGTGGACACAATCACCCTACAATGGTAAAAATGAACTCCTTTTCAATCCCCCCAAAAGCCTAAACAGTCTCAATTATCAAGCCATTTTGATTTTGTAGTGAATAACCACCCTCAATACCACGACTTAAGTGAGACCCTTGTGCAAGGCACCGAATCCCCAACTGCTCCCCGGGCGCCGCAGCATAAAAGGCTGCCCACTGCTCCGGGTGTGTGTTCACGGTGTGTGTGTGTGTGTTCACGGTGTGCGTTTGTGCACTTGGATGGGTTAAATGCAGAGCACAAATTCTGAGTATGGGTCACCATACTTGGCCACACATCACTTCACTTTCACTAAATTAGTTTATTTCTGGCTGCGTAAATCATTTGACTCCAGACTGCTTTCTGAATGAGGGACAGTTCAAGGCAAGTTTTGTTAAAAAGTTCAAACTAAAGGATGGATCAGCAACCATTGTTCGTGATCCAGCTACACATCCAGAAGAAGTAAGTTTGACACTTTATATCTTTTTATGATTATCTGCAAATCGCCTTTGCTCTTCCACAGAAGAGAGGGGCGGATGAGCAGAGCTCATTAACATGTAAAGAGATATGCACCGAAACGAGTCGCTGTGTTCTTTTACACCCCACCGAGACCATTTCAAGATTACCCTAAAGAATACCAGCTTGTGGAAAATAGGCATCCGATGTCCCCTTTGAAGTACAGCCACCTCGAAATCAGACTTACTTTAAAATCATTATGAGGTTAAATACAGATTTAAAATCATAACAAGAAATATTTTAATAGCTATGATACTGATTTTGAAATAAAATCTTTGCATAGCTATGACAGGAAACACTGGAATCTAATGATGCCTTAGAAAAAAACTGTTTATCTTAAAAAAAACATATACATAAACCCATATAGGAAATTTAAGACTTATTGGATAAGCATGTTATAGACTTCTTAAACATTGATATTTCATATTTTAGAGCAGTCACTGCAATTTATGAAATAAATAAATTAAATCTGTATGTGGGAGTGTGTGTGAAAAAATCAGATGTAACCCTCTTTGTAATCCTTAACATTTTCATAAGTAACTGTAATTTAATTACACATCTTTTCTTAGTAACTGTAACTAATTACAATTACTTTAATTTTGTAATTAAATTACGTAATTCCGTTACATGTAACTAGTTACTCCCCAACACTGATTGTCATACAATATATATAGATAGATATATATCCGCAATACCGCATATATATATATATATATATATATATAGTCAGATTCCTGAGAATGAGAGCTTTCTTTTGATATATGACTTGACTGTATAGTGAAAAATATAAAAATTACACATTCTTTCGAATGTTTCACAATCGTTAGGCGAAAGTTTTTGTGTGGGATGTATACAATTATAAACTTAATTGTACTGCTTTATGTATCATAATTACCACAATTTATGGTATTCATTGTTAAAAATTCATTGTGAAGTTTGGTCTTGAAAGAAAGCTTATTTTAAATGCAGAAAGTTGAAGTGAATGAAAAATGCATACTATATACAGTGTTCATAAGATTACATTTTTAACAGAACTTGCAGAGATATTCCCCACATGGAAGATTAAATATTAGGTTAATTTGTGTCCGAAGAGGAACAGTACTTAATATAAGTATTAAAAAAACAGCATTCTTCCATCTTAGAAACATTGCCAAGCTACGGAACATGTTAACTGTTTCTGATGCAGAAAAGCTAGTTCATGCTTTCATGACCTTTAGACTGGACTACTGTAATGCACTGCTAGGTGGTTGTCCTGCATCTTCAATAAACAAGCTACAGATAGTACAAAATACTGCTGCAAAAGTCCTTACCAGGTCAAGAAAATATGATCATATTACTCCAATTTTACAGTCACTGCACTGGCTACCTATGAAGTTCCGTATCAGTTACAAAATATTATTACTTGCCTATAAGGCCCTAAATGATTTAGCTCCTGCGTACATAACTGATCTTCTATCACGCTACAATCCAACCCGTTCCCTTAGGTCGCAAAACTCTGGACTCGTGGTAGTACCTAGGATAGCAAAGTCCACTAAAGGAGGTAGAACTTGTTCATATTTGGCTCCCAAACTCTGGAATAGTCTTCCTGATAACGTTCGGGGTTCAGACACACTCTCTCTATTTAAATCTAGATTAAAGACACATCTCTTTAGCCAAGCATTCATATAATGCATCTCACAATCTTGTACTGCAGGTATATCTGATCAAACGCATATTATTATGCTTTAGCTTGGGTAGAACAGATAATTTAATCCCGGGTTGTTCCTGGACGGAACAACATCTACGTTAATTGTCTTTATTTGTTTCTCTGTTTCTGCCATGGGATTAACATCCCGTGGTAACTAGGAATTACACAAGCTTCAGTCTGGATCCAACCCTTAAATGATCTGAGATGACCGAACACCTGAGAAGAGATGATGACAACCACTTGGAGGACCTCAGAGAAAGCCAACCGTCAGCGATTATGCTGAATTAACCAAATTTTGTCATAAGTTCATTATATTGAATTTCTACAATATAAATCTATTTTAGAAACTTAATTTCCTGTGAAGTTGCTTTGCAACGATTGCATCGTAAAAAGCGCTATACAAATAATCTTAAATTGAATTGAATTAAAGGATTTAATGCACGACTTTGGGGCAAAGAACTGCCCGACGCGAACCTCTCTCTTTCTCTCTCAATTAAATTAAATTAAATTAAATTGTGCTTTATTGGCATGAAAAACTATACATTTGTATTGCCAAAGCAATTGCAGCTGGGCTGCTTACAAATAGTGCATAATGTAAGGATTTTAGCTCTTATTTTAGCATTTGGGAATCGATTCTTAAAGATTCAATATTTATCTGATTAAGTTGATCGCTTGATGTTCCGGCTGTGAGAGCAAGTGGGTGCGTGATCAAACGAACGCGAAAGAGTCAACATTTGAGTGAGAGCAAGCAGCGAGTGCAGAGCAGAGAAGGGCTGTTTTTGCTTGGTTCTTAAAGCAGGCTGATTTCTGTCTGTTCCACGGTAAGTGATCCAATCAAATTGTCCCTGTAGGGCAGAGCCCCGCCCCGTATTGTTTCTCTTTGGACACCAAAATGAATTTAATCTGTGATCTTCCACGTGGGGAATATTTCTGCCAGTTTCCAATAACTTCTTATAAAAGTAGTATCACCCAAGAATGATACCGAATATAACCCTTTTATTCATTTCAACTTTCTGTATTTAACATAAGCTTTAACATGATTCCAAACATTGGTTATCTATTCACTGATTACATAAAACACATCACGCATTAAAAAAAGAAAAGGCATAAAACACAATTATTAGTAAGTATATTGCTCCAACAGATAACAGATGACAATAACAGAGATCCTACATATCCCCCTTTTGCTCGGTGAGGTTCACATTGGGAACGTCAGCGGGCACTAGAACAAGAGGCAGAGAGAACAGGCCCACACAAAGCACAAACAACATCTCCATCACTGACTGTATCCTGGTGCAGGGTAATTTAAGAATGATCAGGTTAGAAACTTCAGAACAGAAAGAAGGAGCAATTAACTGTGAATATCATGGTTTGACGGGTCACCTCAATCGGTTGACAACAGCTTTTCACAATGATTTATGACAATTTTCTACGACAAGGACACCGAATGAGGTGAGGCAGCAAACAACTGTCACATGTGTGGAGTAACTCCTCTCTAATAGAAGTAGGTCATAGCAGTGTGACAGAGGAGACTGTGTCAGTGTTGTGTTTCAGCAAGGTAGCTACTTATTTTCCTAGAATGACAGAAATGATGTGAGTGTGGTGTAGAGCATGGGATTGTCGATCTGTGTCAGTGGGTTTGATCTTCCCCCTTTTCCTGTCAGCTGGATCCCTGGTGCCTCTTTATCTGGTTTCGATTGACCCATCGCAGGACTAGCTCATTGCGCCCTTGTCTGATTTTGATTCGGTAGGTGACAGGTGAGAGCTTGTCTGTAATCTCATGGGTCCTGTCCGGTGAGGTAGTAATTTCTTTGACAGGTGCTGGGGAGTGTTGTGCCTTGGTTGAGCAAAGCTGTAGTACCACACTTTGTCTCCGACATTGAGCTCATGGTGAGAGGACTTTTGGTCGTAGTAGGCTTTACACTCTTCCATGCTTCTTTTGGAGTTGTTTTTGTGCGAAGGCGAAAGTTGTTCTCAGGTGCTGATGCAACTCTTCCAGGCACTGGTGAGTGGTGTAGGCGGTGACAAGGTTCATATCACCTGGTTGGGTACAGCAGGTTTAGCGGCAGAATCATTCTTTACCCCGTCATCAATGTGAACAGGAGTACTCCGGTAGACTGGTCACCCTTTGAGTTCAGCCTGATACTCGTCATCGGTAAGGTGATACAATGCTAAATCGTCAATATGGAGGATCTAGCCCTTAGGGACAGTGATCCACAGTGTTCCTGTGGCTCAGTGGTTAGAGCATTGCGTTAGCAGCGCAAAGGTTGTGGGTTCGATTCCCAGGGAACACATGTACTGACAAAAAAAAAATGTATAACCTGAATGCACTGTAAGTCGCTTTGGATAAAAGCGTCTGCTAAATGCATAAATGTAAATGTAGACGAAGGGTTTACTCAGGCAGAGGAAGTGAATGTCCTTAGTAAGCGTACATATCTTTAGGATTGGGGGCAGATATAACTGCTCCTTGTTATTATGATACGCAACGACTAGGTGTTCCCTTGCCAAAATCCCACATTCACAATGTCTTTGAGCCGGTAAATGATATCGGCATCAATAATGGGCAAACTGAGGGGATAGGCCAAGTCGCCTGCTTCCGGGTTTACGTGTAAGGGAATAGCGCTACCCAGGGACAATGTGCGAGATGGGTTTGGATGGGACCAGCGGGGCCCGCAGTGGCCGAAGTTAGGATGTTTTGGACAAGGCTAAGAGGTAATCGCGTTTGGTCTCGTACTGTATCGCGGCCCTTGTCAGTGTCGGGCGCTTGCTTGGCCATTTATTGTGATGAACAGGAAATTGTGTTCAGCTGAATTGGAGTAGTATTTTGTTAGATGGGTATAAAAAGCTTAGTTTACCGTGGCAGCCGTTGTGTGAAGCCCTCCTTGTGTGAAGACCGAAGAGTGTAAAGACCATCGACTCTACCGTGCGACTCCACCGGGCAGGGACACTGTCAAAGGATATAAGTATCGCTTTTTATTTATCCTCTTTCTTACTGCTTGTTTAACTTCTGTTTTAGTTTGTATAACTAATTCTTACTATGTGTAAGTTGTTGTTTGTTAGCATGTGTTTTTGGCAGTGTTCTTTTTTTAGGATTACTGATAACTACTGCCGTTTGATTTATCTATTTTAATTTTACATAAATTATGTATGAATTTCATATGTCTTTATAGGTATTTACTTTAGTTTTAGTTTTAATACATTGTATTTATTTTAGTAACGTTACTTCAACATACTGCATGGAAATGAAATACCATATATATATATATATGGGTGTTTGGCTTAGTGTCATGTTAGAATAATTTTTATACTCATACCTTTGGTTGTTTTAATATTTTGAAATGTTTTTAGCTTTATTTTTTGTTTTCATTTAAATGTTAAGTTTTTAAATGTTGTGTATGCATTTGTCATTTTATTTAATTTCTCAATTTTCTTAAATGTGTGTGTATATATAGTATTTATAGACTTGTAACTTATAGTTTTAGTTACTTTTTCTTATTTGTAAGTCGCTTTGGATAAAAGCGTCTGCTAAATGACTAAAAAGTAAAGTAAAAAGTATTAAGTAGTGTGGAATCCTACTCATGGCTAAGTTGTCGATCAAGGAACTTACTTTGTGTAGCATGTCGGTCATGATTTGCGGGTTGCCTCGATCGGTTGACAATGGTTCTCACAACGAGTTACGATGACTTTATTGAAGGGAGTCAATCTCAATTTCGGAACCTGGATTTAAGGATTGGTTAAGGGAGTTCTCTGATGAGGGGACTAGAGGGGAAAAGAGATTATAGAGAGAGAGGTTCATGTCGGGGGGTTCTTTGCCTTCACGTCGTGCATTAAACTCTACTCTCTACTAGAGGTTGGTCCTAGCAGTGCAGCGGAGGAGAGAGTAAGTGTTGTGTCTAAGCAAGGTCGTATACGTTTTTCTAAACAACAGAGATTATGTTGTGTGGTGTAGAGCGTATCATTGACGGTCCATGTCAGTGGGTTTGATCTTCCCCCTTTTCCAGTAGGCTGGAGCCCTGGTGCCTCTTTATCTGGCTTCGATGGACCCATCGAAGGACTGGCTCGCTGTGCCCTTGTCTGATTTTGATTCGGTTGGCGACAGGTGAGAGCTTGTCTACCATCTCTTGGGGTCCTGTCCAGTGAGATAGGAACTTCTTTGATAGGCGATGGGGAGCGTTCTGCCTTTGTCGGGCAAAGCTGTAGTACCACACTTTGTCTCCCACATTGAGCTCATGGTGAGAGGCCTTTTGGTCGTAGTAGGCTTTGCGATCTTCGTTGTAGTTGCTGTTGCGCGAAGGAGAAAGTCGATCTCAGGTGCTGATTCAGCTCTTCCTGGTACTGGTGAGTGGTATAGGCGGTGACAAGGTTCAGGTCTCCAGGTTGGTACAGCAAGTGTAGCGGTAGCATCATGCTTCTCACAGTCATCAATGTGAACAGGAGTACTCCGGTAGACTGGTGAGGGGTGGCTCGAGCGGCCATCAGTACCAGAGGAAGTTTAATATCCCAATCCTTTTGATTGGTGGCTACATATTTTGTCAACATGCTGACCACTGTCCTGTTTGCCCATTCAACTTGACCTCAGGAAATTGGGTGATGGCTTATATGGAGCTTGGCCTGTATACCCAGGAATTTTCACACTTCCTGCATGATTTCATCTGTGAAGTGGGTTCCTTGGTCAGAGTTGACCCTTAAATGCAGTACAAATCTTGAGAAGATGTGGTTCATTAACAGGCAGGCTGTTGTTTCTGCTGTATCATTGGGAGCTGGAAGGCACTCTATCCACTTTGTGAATTCACAAACCACGGTGAGGAAGTATTTGTTACCCCGTGTTGACCGTGGCAGGGTCCTGCCCAGTCTATTTGGAGGTCCGACCATGGGAAGGTCATTCCTTTCCTTTGCAGTGATGCTCGGTGGTTTGGATTGATTTCCGGTTGGAACTGGCAACACACCAGGCATCCTTTAACGTATTCTGCTACGTCTTGCTGCATGCCAGGCCAGTATGCCACTTGCTTGAGTGTTTCATAGGTGGCCTTGACACCGTGGTTTCCTGCGCATGGTGCATCGTGTGCGTTTGCCAGCATAATCCCCCTTTGGCCGTGAGGTACTACGAGCTTTGGCGCAGTGAGTGGCTCAGGGACATATGTGAGAACACCGTCTCGCAGATGCAGCATGTGCTTGATAGAGTGGAGCGTGCGTAGCTCGCAGGACGTGTTTAAGTCTGACGTGGAAATGGAATGTTTTAATGGGTCGGTCATGTGAGCTGCCATGGTTCGTAGTGACGAATCCACATTTTGGGGGGTGAGGAGATCGTCAGCAGCGGACTGAGGTGGCAGCAGTGGCGTGCTGGCGGCGGGTTACTGCTGCCACCGAAGGGTTGGGTGGGAGGGCATGAAATGTCCAGGACTCTTCATGTAATGCACCTGCTTTGGTCAGGGCATCGGTTTGGTCATTTGAGGGGCTTTGGGTCCCGATGGTAATCTGTGTAGGTGATTCTGTCGCAGGCTGTGTTGAAACATGTGGTAGACTCTGATGTCTTTGCTTCAGTGTTCTGAATAGCTTCAGGCTGATGGCTGAGTTCTCTGCCCACAGGGCTAGTACTGTGTCGGACACTGATGTGCCTTGAACATCTATCGCAGTCATGATTTGAAGGGGGCCTGTGTTTAGTTCAGGCTCCTGCAGTGAGCAGAGGAAAGGGTCCTTGCTGTTTGTGCTTGGTCCAGCTCCTGGTTTTGCGACTGCGTCGTCAATCATTGACTTAGGGAAGATGTCTGTGACTTGACACTGTGACTCGTTGGAGTCTAATGACTGGCAGGGCAGAGGCTCACGGACTTGTGTCCAAATCTTTAGGTGCTTAAAGTCTATTAGAGGTTTGAAGCGATTAAGCAGGTCTTTCCCAATGAGGAGTGGATACGTGTTGAGTGTTGACACGTATACTGGATGGACGAGGTCCATGGATCCCACTGTTAGATGAATTGGGGCCACATGTTTCAGTTGTAGGTCCGTATGTGTGTATGCTTGAACGTTTAGTTTGCACCTTTGGAGCTTGAGGGTTCTGTTAGTCCTCTTCGTTCTTTCTTGGACTTCTTTGAGAAGTTCGGTAGACATTAGAGTGATGTCGGCTCCCATATCAAGAAGGGCTTAGACTCTGATGTGTCATTCGATGATGATGGAGAGGTAAAACTTTCTTGCTATACCTTTTTCAATGAGATCGCCTAGGAGTTGAGGAACTGGAGTTTGGGAGGAAACAGGATATCAGAGCTGATCTGGTGTTCTTCGGAGGAGTGGCAGATGACTAAGACAGCACTTTCAGGAACTTGAGGGGTTTAATCAGCAGGTGTTTGTTGGACGCTGCTGTGATCTGGAGTATTGAGTGTTGAGTTAGTGTTTAACTCTGTTGCTGGGTTTTCAGGTGGGGTTTCGTGTCCATCTGAAGTTAGGGTGTTTACTGTTCTCTGAGAGTGAGGTGAAGCAGTGCTGTTTTCTGTGGCTGATTTGTTCAGCTTGTCGCTGCATTCTCGTCCGACAGCTAGTCATGCTGAATCTGGTTTCTCTTTCTTTTCCCACTTCCGATCCTCCTCTTTTCATTGGAAGAACTCTTTCATCATCATTTCCATCAGCTTTTGTGAGTCGAAGTACGGTGGTGTCTTTTGTTCTTGTGTGGATTCAATTTGAGCTCGGTCAGTTTAGAATCTTGGTGAATTCTTTCGTCGATTCCTTGGGCTGATTGCTCCAGGGTGAGTTTGTCGCTTTCCCTTGGAGTTTCCATTGAATTCCCATGAGCTTTTCTCTCTTGAGTTTCCAAACGAGCTTGGCTGGTTCCACGATCTCTCCCATTGACTCTAATGAGGCCTTGCTTGGTCCCATGACTTATCCCAGTATCGTCCAGGTGAGCGTTGACGTCCACCCCAGTGGACATACCTTTGTTTAGGTCGGATGCCAGCGTGTGAGTCTCGTTCTCTGTTGGACGGGGGTGCATTCCACTCTCTGTGTGGCGGCTTAGCACTGTCTTGGCGTTGGATGCCCTCTAGAGCCAGTCGAGTGTTGAAGTCAAGAACTGCTGGGGTTCTGGCGCTCTTTTCTGAGGCCATCTTTTGTTTGCCGTAGGCTTTTTGCACCAAGTCTCGCAACTGCTGAGTGTTCATTGTTCATGGGCATGCGAGAACGCCAAGATGGTGGCTTATGCCAGGATGAAGGTTCCTCAGGAAGAGAGTTTTAAAGTTCAGTTCATCTTCCATGTCAGATTCATTGCGTGTTCCAAAGTATGCTTGTCTGAGTCGACTGTAGTAAGCTTGAGGAGGTTCCTTGTCTCGTCTCCAGGGCAGCCACTAATCCTTGATCGGACTCAGGGTCGGCAAACTCTTTAATGAGGGCCTTTTGAAGCAGTTGATAATCAGTCTTTGTGTTAGCAGGCTGTCGGTCAAGGAAGCTGCGCACTTCAGGACTGGATGTCGTTTGGAGTAAATAGAGTTTATTTTTGTCCGTAACGTTAGGTCGGATTTCCAGATGGAAATCAATATCTTGCAGATAAGCTTGGACGTTTTGGCTGTTTGGCACGCTGGGGTTGAATTTGCCAATGTTTCTGGCGAGCTTGTCAAGGTCTTTTAGGTCCAAGCCGTGCGATGATCTGCAGCTGGCTGCAGCAGATTCTTTTGGCTTTGTCGTGATATAAAGTTCTTCAGGGGGCGCTGGTGAATGTTTTAACACCATCCCCTCTGTCTTTTGCTCACATGTCTGTCCAGGAACAGGTGACCCGGTCCTGCTTGGCAGGGGTGCGGTCGGCGCACGTCCTGTCCTTGACGGCTCATAGCATAATTTGTAAGCGTGCTTGAGATCCTCTTGGACACTTTCATACCCCTCTTTGAAGTAGTCGAGCTGTCGTGTTAGGCGGCTGATCTCTTTTCTTGACTCATCCAGGTGAGCTTCAAGGGCTTTGACTCTGCTGTTTTTGTCCCTGAAGTCAGCCTTTGCCTTCTCCAGTAGCTGCTCTGCATACTGTAGCTTGTCAGCATGATCAGCGTAGTCCTCTTTGATTTGCTCCATTTCGTGGCTGGTAGCTGCTAGAGTCTCTTTTAGCTTGTTGATCTCCTCCTCAGCGCCTTGTTCCACCTCATCTGTCCCTTCCTGTCATTCCTGAGCTTCACGTTCCAGCTGCTCTATGCATCGTTGTGCGCTTGTCAGCTCCTGCTGGCGTTGTGCAGTGTGCTTGTCGCTCGACTTGAGGGTAGCGATGAGTGTGTGACTTAAGGAGCCGGTGATCTTGGCTAATTCTTTGTGACTGTAGCTTTGACTTGGGTCCTGTCCCATAAGGCTTGTTATGTTGTCATCCAGCTGTTCCTGTGTCTGATGTTTGAGTGTCTCAGCAGCTTTAGGGAGGAAGCTGACTGTCGCAACACTTAGCCATGTGTCCAGATCTTCCCAGTGACCGACATGCTCTGTTTTGTGAGACATGTTCTGGCGGGGTGAGGGCGATCTCGAACCGAACTGACACAGACCTTGAATGGGAAACAAAGCAAAACAAAACAAAACAAAGCAAAACAAAACAGGGGTGTAAATGTGCAAAGTGTAGTGTATGCTAAAGTTGAGTGTACTTCTCTGCGACTGTGATCCTCTTGTGGGGTGCTTCTAATTTGTAGTTTCTGCGGAGAAATTATTGAGCACACATAAAGGTAGCTAGGAAACAGAGAAATGAAAGGACACCAATGGAATGAGTACACCGGGGTAATAATTGGATGCTTCACCTTTTCTTGTAAGAGAAAGTCTCCTTGTTTTCAAGGAAGGAGGTCAGTCTAATACGAAGGTGAAGGTGAATAACAATAACAACATATCTCTTTTTAATAGCAGATGTTCCTCTTGTTGTTGTTTTTTTTTGTTAAGTCTGATTTAGAAGGACGCTTCTAGTCAGAGGATTGTAAACGAGTTTTCTCTTTTTTGATAGGACTGTGATTGCTATTTAAAATTTTCTCCTGGACGGAGGAAAGCAATAGCAATGATAGTGCTGGTCCCTTAATGGCTAAATTTACACCGCAACGCTGGTTAGCGTGTCTCTCATGAGTTCACAAATACCTGTTCAATTGTGACCGTTCTCTTATTCATGATCTTCCCACAGGCACAGTCTAAGCAAACAGTAGTCAAATTAGAATATAGTAGCAGGGATGAAAGAAGAGGAGAGGAAAAGTGAGGGTTTGCTCCCAAGGTTTAGGACTAATAATAAGGGTGGCAGCATGGTGGCGCTGTTTAGTCGATACACTTAGGGGGTTGGTTTTGCTGTTTTACAGGATAAAACAAACTGACCTAAGTTTTGAGGGACCCTTAATTTCCTTTTGGGGTTTTCTAATTAGAAGGTTAACGTCTTTATACCCCAAGCTTGGTGAGAAATGACATTGCTTCCGTGGTGCCACTGTCACTTCACCAACCCAAAACTAGGGGGAGCGCTATCTACTCTCAGGCCTAAGTAAAGGGGACCTTATTAAATTTTAGCTGAGTTAATCAGATCACCTAAGGATATGAAGTACGGCCTATCAGGTAGAGCCAGACTTGTGTTGCGTCTGAATTAGAATTTCAAATTAGAAGTTGTGGTTTCTAATTAAAATTGAATGATGTTATCATTAAAATTGATAGGATCGATTAGGATTACAAGAGCAATCTACAATTGAGTTGATAAACCAATATTGTTGCAATATGTAAACAGGGAGTGTAATTAATTATTAAATGTAATTAGAATTTTAAAATTCGTAATTATGAAATTAAATTACAGCTTCCAAATCACTAGTTTTGGATTCCTATAATAATAATTAATTAAATCATTTCCCAAGTTACTCATTTCTCATTGTGTCATTAACATCAAACCAAATTAATCTGTACCACCCTAATTACTTGTGAATGAAATTAAACATTTCTGGCCCTCTTGATAATAATTAAGGTTTTACTGTTGTTGTCAAATTTTAAGAGCGCTTATGATTAATCAGAGGCTATTGTTGCTACGTGGAAGCAGGAACTGAAATTATTTTATGAAATTAAATTAATTTTGAATTTGTAATTAATTATGACATTCAATTAACAATTATAAATTCCTAACAATAGCAACTTATCCACTGATGTGTTTAAAATCAGGAAAGCAGTTATAATTGAATGAATCACCATATTATCAATGTAATTGTCACGAAACACACGGAGCACAGGAACACGGAACGAGGAGACGAGGAATTCACAAATAGAGTTTTTAATATGACAAACTGTAGAGAGGGATCACAGGCAGGGAAGACATTCAAGGACCAACAAACACTCACTGAAAGGACTGGGGCTTTTAAAGACAGGGTAACGAGGGAACTAAGGAGACACACCTGGGATCAAATTAAACAATCAGACATGAGGGAGAAACTTGGTCACAGAACAGGTGGAGCAAACACACAAAACAGTCCAGGGTTGTGTCAGTAATGAGGTAGTATCGAATTATCTTCTAATAAAACCACCAGCTATTAAACTGATAACCACTAAAAATAAAGACCTTAAAAAAAGGTTTATTAAAACCGCCTGTGAGGTTGTTCATACAGCCAGTTTATTAACATTGCATTTGTTAGTCTTTTGAATGGGAAGGGAGATAGAGAGAGATGAAAAAGGGGGGGGGGAAATAAATAAAATGTGAGTCACAGTTTAAAAGTAACTGTTCAGTCACTTACATTTCACACACACTGCATTCAACCCACATTCGAACTCTCTAAATGCTACCTGCTAATCGCTAGCCGTCAATGCTAACAGCCTTGCATTTGCTTCAATGCAAGCTCCTTTGTTTCAGTTAGCTTAGCGCTAATGCTATTTGTTTACAATAGCTCAAGATGGCACTGTGACTAAGTCTGCACCAGATTTCCTGGTTGAGCTGATCACTATGGTGATGCACACCAGGATGTGATTTATGTTTCAGTACATACGGACAAGCACTATTCAGATTCGTATCTTTAATAGCATATACAATCTCACTCGTTTAGGGCGAGATAAATTAATCTACGGATAAATTATTATAAATTTCTGAACCTTATACTGATATTTGCCTGTTTAGACACCAGCACACATATGAAACGATTCAATCAATCACAAATTTCTCCCCCCACAGACCGCGTGGGCCACTCCTTTCTCTGAGCGCCGCGGATCTGGATTACACTCGTGTGAATGAAATAGTGGCTGATAATTAATTAATTAGCTACTTTAATGTTCTCCAGCTGGGAGATTAATAACATGGTTGAGTTTGGCAGTGGAACACGCACTAACAACTTATTACCACGAAGGCCTTAAAGAGGGAATTTGCCTCTCATGCGCTTTTTAGAGCGACTTCTTGTCTTAATAGACGAATATTAATTATTTACTGCAGTTCATTTCTTCTTAATAACTCGCGTTGCACTATCTTTCATTCAAAACGCACTGTTTTTATAAACAAGAATACAATATCACAAACAAACGCTTATTTCTCTGTATTTACTCAATTTTTCCGGATAAAAATTGAGAAATACCCTTATTGTCTCTGATGGATGTTTTATTGATTTTCAAGTTAATCTTTATGCCAGCTTTCTTTCTCCACCATTATCTGTAAGGAAACTATAGCTATTATTTAGCTTTTTGGGGAATCATTAGCTTACAAATAAAATATTGCTTGATTAAAGTAATATTAATCTTTGACTTATGATTTATACTGTATTAACACTTCGTCCAGCGATCATTAACATCAGTATATCTTTAATACTTTAGGTTATTTTGCTTTCGTGGCCAACGATAAACAAAATAAAGGGTTTTATACCATTTGAGCGAGGTAACACAATCTTTTTGGCAATAAGTTTGAACTAGAAAATCACATCCCAAGGACATGGTTCTTTATAAATGAAACAAGGTTTATTTACTAACTGCTATTCTACGGTACATGGTCTAACCTAATAAAAACACATAAACATACACATAAACATAGACACACACATTCTGGGGTCTTGCGAGTAATGTTAGAATAAAGGGTAAACTAGCACTCTGCTATTTCATAACTGAAACCACAAGGAAGATCACGAAAGAGACGCTGCCCTTTTCTGCATTCAGATCAATTCGCCAGTTCAGTTAAGATAGAAACCTTGTTTGAATACTTGCGTTCATTCCGCAGGCCGAATCTCTTGTTCGTTCCACGTGGTTACTTCGTGTTTTCACGGAAATCTCCGATGGTTTTGTTTCGAATACCACGTGGTTACTTAGGGAACTCTTCGATGGCTTTGTTGCTGCTGCGTGACGTCACCGGGAAAGCCCTCTTGGATCGGCGGTTGCCTGGTTCTGTGTTGAGATGGAAAGCGTTGTTGGTCTGCTGGCTCTGAGGTGTTATGGCTTTACGAAGTCTTGAATTCGCTTAGCTAGTTCGTCTCAGCCCGATGGTAAGGCGAGGGTCCAGCGCGGCCGAAGCTTCCGGGTCGTCCGCGAGCGAGCATGTTGAAGAGCAAGGAGGAAAGAGACAGATTCAAAGCTGTGTTGTTCGTTTTAAGCGGCACTAGTTTGGATACGCCCGCGGCAGTCCGAATCAGATTGTTCTTGTGGGGCGGAGCCCCGCCCATGTCTTTGGGGCATACCATTTTTAAACTTCCATGTGACGAAAAATAAGAGTTTTAATACTTATGTAAAGTGTTATCACATGTTTACCCATTTATAATTATCACCAAATCTGTTGTACCATTGATTCAAAATAATTATGACAATCTCTATGAATCTAAACACATTACAACTTTACAGAGAACAATAATCCGTTATAGATTAAGACAAATAGCATGGGATACCCTATACAGGTTAAGGCACAGATTAAAGCATTCCACATTCTAAATAATCACACCAAGCATATGACAGGCAGAGTACAACATTAATATCCATATTGTTTCTTGAGTACACTGGTCTAATAGCCATGGAATAACTGACTTTCTTTGTTCTCCATGAAAAGCGCGCTCGGTGCTGGATGAGGAGGGGGGAGGGGCTTTATATCCAGACAGAGAGGCGACTTGAAGAGTTAGTGACGTAGGTCAGGTGACCATCTCACTTCTTGCAGTGAAAGGATGAAGAGTAATTAATACTGTGCTGTTTTTAATATCTGTGTTTGTGTCTTCGTGCCGACGTGGCATTACAGTGACGTTCACCACGTAAGCCTAAGGGCGTCTGTCAGTTTGGACACAATTACGGGTAATCAGTGAAATCTCAATCCCTTTCACACTGAATAATCAAAAATGAACTATTTAGATTCTCTGTCTTTGCTTATAGCACTGACAATCTCAACTGTTTAGAGTGAGGTAAATGCAGATTCATTGCAATTAATAAAAGGTTATTGAGATCTCAGCGTATCTTTGCACTTTATCAGTCTATCTGACAGACAAAACACAGTGGATTTTCATCACACAATTTTACTTGATCAAGATCAATAATTCTTCCATAAACGCATTTGGCCACTCCTTCTGAGCGCCGCGTTTGACGTTCACTATTTTTAGTGAATTCAAATGGCAAAGAATTAGTTATGTCAATGACTCAAATCAGGGAGATACATAGTATTGTTAGTTCAACATTGGAACATGCGATGTGAGATAATATAGCTCCAAACAATAGGTCTACAATGAGAAAGAAATGAGGAATCTGCTCTAGTTTTTGTGCGCTTTTAGAGCTACTTCTTTTGTCTCAACAGACAATTTAATTTGTTACTGCAGTTTAGTTCTTTAGCTACAACTCATGTTGCACTTCATTCATTCAAAACGCACTGTGTGCCACAAATAAGCACACATGTACGTGTGCTATCAGGGTAAAGTGGGCTGATTTCTGTCCGTCCCACGGCGAGTGATCTAATCAAATTGTCCCTGTAGGGTGGAGCCCCACCCCGTACTGTTTCTCTTTAGACACCAAAATTAATTCCACATGGGGAATATTTCTGCCAGTTTCCAATAACCTCTTATAAAAGTATTATCACCCAAGTATGATACCAAATATCACCCTTTCATTCATTTCAACTTTCTGCATTTAACATAAGCTTTAACACGATACAGTACCACAAACAAAAACACTGCTTCTCAATTCAATTCAAGATTATTTGTATAGCGCTTTTTATGATACAATCGTAATTGTAAATTAAGTTTCTACAATATATTTATTTATATATTGTTGAAACTAAAAATAATTAACTTATGGCAAAATTTGTTTAATTCAGTATAATCGCTGATGGTTGGCTTACTCTGAGATCCTCTGAGGGGTTGGCATCATCTCTTCTCAGATCATTTAAGGGTTGCAGCCAGACTGAAGCTTGTGTAATTCCTAGTTACCTCAGGATGTTAATCCCGTGGCAGAAACGGAGAAACAAATAAAGACAATTAGCGTAGCTGTTGTTCCATCCAGGAAAGGCTGTTGTTCCATCCAGGAACAACCCTGGATGAAATTATCTGTTCATCCCAAGCTAAATCATGTGCTTCTCTGTATCTAATCTATTTTGGTGTTAAAAATAGACAGGTACAACATATTTA
The DNA here is from genome assembly GCA_027422405.1 of Ptychobarbus kaznakovi. Taxonomy (NCBI): domain Eukaryota; kingdom Metazoa; phylum Chordata; class Actinopteri; order Cypriniformes; family Cyprinidae; genus Ptychobarbus; species Ptychobarbus kaznakovi. The sequence goes on along the minus strand of CM049794.1, from coordinate 12,496,718 downwards.
ATTTTAATTTAATTTATTACTGCAGTTTAGTTCTTTAGCTACAACTCACGTTACACTTCATTCGTTCAAAAACGAACTTAACTCTTACAGGTATGTTACATTAATATTCACTTGGTGCAGTTGTTTCTTGCAATATGCAATACAATTCATGTTGTACATATATGTCATTGCACTGTGTGCCACAAATAAGAATACAGTGCCACAAACAAAAACACTGCTTCTCAATTCAATTCAAGATTATTTGTATAGCGCTTTTTAGGATACAATCGTAATTGTAAATTAAGTTTCTACAATATATTTATTTATATATTGTTGAAACTCAAAATAATTAACTTATGGCAAAATTTGTTTAATTCAGTATAATCGCTGATGGTTGGCTTACTCTGAGATCCTCTGAGGGGTTGGCATCATCTCTTCTCAGATCATTTAAGGGTTGCATCCAGACTGAAGCTTGTGTAATTCCTAGTTACCTCAGGATGTTAATCCCGTGGCAGAAATGGAGAAACAAATAAAGACAATTAGCGTAGCTGTTGTTCCATCCAGGAAAGGCTGTTGTTCCATCCAGGAACAACCCTGGATGAAATTATCTGTTCATCCCAAGCTGAAGCATAATCATGTGCTTCTCTGTATCTAATCTATTTTTGGGGTTAAAAATAGACAGGTACAACAACATATGTCGTTTTTATACTCGAACAGTTAGTTTGTGAAGCCCAAAAATTTCTCCACCATAAATGTAAGGATTTTTAGCTCTTATTTTAACTTTTGGGAATCGATTATTAAAGATTAGAAATTGATCTGATTCTTAAAGATTAGATATTGATCTGATTCAATTGATCTGATTCAAAATGAATAATTAAACCTTATTGACTAGTCCATCCAATCAATTGTTTGTTTACTTGCTTTCAGGTTGACAGATTACAGCTGGCTCGTATCCTGGATCAACCAACGACCGCGCAACAGCCAATAAGCAGCCAGGATTCCCTCAAGCAGCCGGTTTCTTTGTGACGTGATGACACTCTGGAAATTCTTCTCAGATTTCCTTGCGTGGCTTCTTCAGGTTTCTAAAAGTTTCTTCAGTCAGAAGTTTGACGGAGTGTCTGAGTTATTGGATGACCCAATCGCTTGATGTTATGGCTGTGAGCACAAGTGGGTGCACGATCAAACGAAAGCGAAAGAGCCAAAATTAGAGTGAAAGCAAGCAGCGGGCGCAGAGTATAGAAGGGCTGTGTTTGTTTGGTTCTTACCCAGATAGCACATGTATGTCTGCAAGATGCCTGTTAAAGATCTCTTGATCTGGAAAGCATCTGCTGTCTACAAACGTCTTTCAGATGTCAGTTTTACATACATTCTAAATCATAAACATCTGAAAGACATCTAATAGACATCTCAAAGGAAATGTCCTATAGACGTACTGCTGATGACTCTCTAAAAAATACGTCTTGCAGATGTAAATGCAGACGTCAAATAGACGTCTCCGAGATGTACGTGTGCTATCAGGGTAAAGTGGGCTGATTTCTGTCCGTCCCACGGCGAGTGATCTAATCAAATTGTCCCTGTAGGGTGGAGCCCCACCCCGTACTGTTTCTCTTTAGACACCAAAATTAATTCCACATGGGAAATATTTCTGCCAGTTTCCAATAACCTCTTATAAAAGTATTATCACCCAAGTATGATACCAAATATCACCCTTTCATTCATTTCAACTTTCTGCATTTAACATAAGCTTTAACACGATACTAAACACTGGTTATCTATTCACTGATTACATAAAACACATCATGCATATAAAAAGAAAAGGCATTAAACACAATTATTAGTAAGTATATTGCTCCAACACCTTAAATTATTTTAAATGATTGCCCTTTTGAAATTGTTTATTTGGAACTTCTCTGTTCATTAAAGAATGAGCTGACCACACAGGAGAGCAGGGAGCGAGTCATGAGACAGTCATGTTGCAGATCCTGTGTTTGCAGGCCTGAGGTCGTAAGTTAATTGTCTTTTTTCCGGTGGATATACTGATCCATACATCGCGACCACAAGGTTCCTCTCGGGTTGCGAACATACTCTTTCAGTTCTGGATACAAAATATCTTTGTCGTCTTTAGATTGAGTTTGAGTTTTATCACCATTCTGAGTAGAGAAAATAAGGCGTTGACAGGAAATCACTCAGAATATTGACGTCAGTGGTAGCATAGGCATCATGCCCATTCAAAGTGAGGAGGCACGTGCCCCCTCAGATTTTGAGCCAAGTGGATTTTGAATGCAGCTTCCAAAGACAAAAAAATTGTTGAATAATATTTTATGCATTTGATACAATCACACCAGCGTGATTAAATCGTTCAGGGCATCTTATCATCAGCTGCTAAATTAAAAACTGCATGCTGGCTGGCGCTGAGCCAGAGATGGAGACAGATGCATTTTTACAGCACTGCAGATTATAACCAATCACACACGATGCTGTTGAGCTTATGAATGCAATGGTCAATCAGAGGCATTCAGAAGATTCGTCGCTATAATGCCGGTGTTTTCTTCATGCTCGCTGACTGAATACCTCTTTCTGGCAAATTCTTTAGTTAAAAACAACAAATTGCAGATGTGTGTATGTCTGAATCTGTAAGTAAGATATTAATTTCACAGTGTAAACTGCTTCAGTAATTTTAATGGGAGTTTTTGAATGTGCTTGAACTCTCAGTGACTGTAAGTGTGTTCTTTCATAATGTAAATGTTTTTTGCTCTCTTTCTGTACAATGAAATTAATGTTAAGTAGCCTAACTTACAATATTTTTATTCACATAAACTTTAAATGTTAAATTCACATTAAATATAAATTCAGTAGTATTAAAACTATGTTATGGCATGACACCATGTTACTTAAAGGGACAGTTCACCCAAAAAATGAAATGTTTATGTTTGTCTGCTTACTCCCAAGGCATCCAAGATGTAGGTGACTTTGTTTCTTCAGTAGAACACAAACTAAGATGTTTAACTCAAGCTGTTGCAGTCTGTCATTCATATAATGGCAGTCAATGGGACGCACGGCATTGAGAGTAAAAAACAAACAAATTAAAACCAAATTAAACCCTGCGGCTCGAGATGATACATTGAGGACTTAAGACATGAAACAATTGGTCTGTGCAAGAAACTGAACAGTATTTATATAATTTTTGACAATGTCCAACTGTCCTGAGCGCATTCACAAAAGCCGGCGCGTGACGCGTCATAATGCTCTGGCATAGTAGACGCATGCACCCGGAAACAGTTATGTGTCTCTCTACCAGCGACACCCTCCAAACAAAGAATCTGTTCAGATTAGTAAGAAAGGGTGGGATTGCTAGCAGGTGATTGCCAATTTTATATTAATGAAATGTATTGAATTACAAAATTAGATCTGATTGAAGAGTAATAATTCATATTGTATTGTTTTACCTGTCAGCACAATGCAGTATAGTACAATATCACCAATATGACTAATTAATATTTACAGTCTGTAGTGATTATTATGGATAGTGCTAACTGCCCCAACAACGAAGTAAAATGTGAAATCTCACCTTTTTGTGTTACAGGTTTGATTTTGTTTCCTGGCATTTTCACAAATTTTGCCTGCTGACTTTGGTGAGTAAACCAACTGTGAACATTATTTTCATGTATTTTTATATAGGAATGACTAACACTAGAGAATAACTTTGAAATTACCACAGAGGTATCCTTGCTAATATAACGTCTCAGTTATGTATGTAACCCTCGTTCCCTGAAGGAGGGAATGGAGACATCACGTCGGATGACCAACGAAATTGGGATCTTGCCAGAGAGACCTACCCAATTTGAGTGTAAATAAACGAGCCAATGAACATTGGCATGTGATAATTGCATCCACCTGCCGCTGATCACAGCATGAGTATAAGAGCAAGCAGGTGCACCGCATTAATTATGCTTTCGCTGAGGAGCTGAGCCGGTGACCCGGCCGCTCAGTGGTGGTACAGCAACTGTGGCGACGGGACGTGACATCTCCATTCCCTCTCCTTCAGGGAACGAGGGTTACATACGTAAACTGAGACGTTCCCTTTCAGTCGGTCACTCCAAGTCACATCGGATGACCGACGAAATTGGGATCCCTACCAAAGCGCCACAGGAGCTGCCCCTTCCAGCACCCTGTGTAGGCCTCCTGATCCTTCCTATAAGGCAGACGATAGGACCGGGCTACACAGAGAAGGTCAACTACTGCTGTCCTTAGAGCAACCCAAACAGTAGGACTTGAATAACACTTGGAAGAGGCACTAGCCTCACACCAGATTTCAAGAATTCATTGGCTGAAAGGCCTGGCACCGGACGCTCCGCCACGTCTGGACACCAGAGTGCTGGAGGACTTGACAGGGTTTGCCCAGTTAGGGAACTCTCTGGAGAATAATGCGTTAAGGATGCCGCAAGCCGACTCTGAACAGGGCCTCTCAGTGCCACTACCCATTTGAGGTGAGAACACAGGAGGAAACTGGTTCGACACGTAGGCTATAGAACCTAGCAAACATGTTGGGAAACTCAACTCTACAAATGTCGGCTTGCGAGGCACCACGAGCCAGCGTCCAGGACGATGCGACACCCCTAGTGGAGTGAGCATGCAACTTGAGCGGGCAGGGCACACCTTGTGCTTCATAGGCCAAGGTGATAGCATCCACTATCCAGTGGGCCATGCTCTGCTTGGAGACAGCCTTCCCCTTCTGCTGTCCTCCGTAACAGACAAAGAGCTGTTCTGAGGTCCAAAGATAAAAGCTAAAGCCTAAAGAGTTCTATCCACGTACTGTCGCAATGCGCGTACCGGACACAGCAAAGCTAGGGCTGGGTCTGCCTCCTCCAGGGGCAGCGCTTGCAGGTTCACTACCTGGTCCCTGAAGGGAGTGGTAGGGACCTTGGGCACATAGCCGGGCCGGGGCCTCAGTGTTGCACTGGAGTCAGCCGGCTCAAACTCAAGGCACGAATCGTCAACCAAAAATGCCTGCAGGTCCCCCACCCTCTTGATCGAGGCCAACGCAGTCAGGAGTAGGGTTTTCATAGACAGAAACTTCAACTCAACTGACTGCAAAGGCTCAAAGGGGGCAGTTTAGTAGGGCTCTTAAAGAGACCAAAGATGCCAAATCCCAAGAGGGTATGGGGTGGGAAGCCTAGGAGGATTCAAACCTCCTGCCCCCCCTAAGAAACCTGACAACCAGATTGTGCTTCCCCACCGACTTCCCCTCTACGGGGTCGTGGTGAGTGGAAATAGCGGCCACATAAACCTTAAGGGTGGAAGGAGACAGCCTACGCTCCAACCCTTATTGCAAAAAGGAAAGCACAGCTCTGATCGAACATCTCCGGGGTCCTCCTGGTGAGAGGAACACCATTTGATGAACAGGTTCCACTTCAGAGCATAGGCCCGTCTTGTGGATGGTGCACGTGCTGAAGCGAAAGTGAGTGCTACCTCCTGCGGTAGGTCACCTAGAACCTCAGCGTCCCATCCAGGGACCATGCGTGGAGTTTCAACAGGTCCAGACGCGGGTGCCAGAGGGTGCCCCGTCTCTGAGAAAGCAGATTCTTCCTCAGAGGAATCGGCCAGGGAGGGGCTGTCGCGAGGAGCATATGTTCCGGGAACCAGGTCCTGTTGGGCCAATATAGAGCCACTAACAAGTCCTGCTCCTCGTCCTCCCTGATCTTGCACAGTGTCTGTGCTAGTAGGCTCACTGGGGGGAACGCATATTTGCGCAGGCCCTGGGGCCAGCTGTGTGCCAGTGCAGCCGTGCCGAGCGTTGCCTCAGTTAGGGAGTAGAACTTCTGGCAGTGAGTGGTTTCTGGAGATGCAAACAGGTCCACCTGAGCAGCTCCGAACTGTCCCCAAATCAGCTGAACCACCTGGGGATGGAGTCTCCACTCGCCTGGAAGTGCTGCTCGAGAGAGCTCGTCGGCTGCCCGATTGAAAACTCCTGGGATGTGGATGGCACGAAGGGACCTCAGATGCTTCTGTCTCCAGAGGAGGAGGTGGCGGGCGAGTTGCGACATGCAACTGGAGCGTAAACCATCTTGCCGGTTGATATACGCAGCGGTCGCAGTGTTGTCCGTATGGACCAGAACGTCCTTGCGCTGAAGGTGCCCTCTGAGGCGGCTCAAGGCAAGGTGTACTGCCAGCAACTCGAGGCAATTGATATGCCAACGCAGTTGGGGACCCATCCAAACCCCTGATACTGCGTGTCCGTTGTACGTGGCTCCCCAGCCGGTGGCTGAGGCATCCGTGAATACCAAAGCATGTCTGGATACCTGCTCCAGGGGCACTCCTGCCCGAAGGAATGAGGGATCTGACCACGGGCTGAAGGTTTTGTGGCAGGCCGGTGTAATCTGAACCCGTTGAGTACCGTGTTTCCACGCCCACCTCGGGATTCGCCCATGGAGCCAGTGCTGAAACGGTCTCATATGGAGCATACTGTGTGCACACAACTGCTTGCAAGACTGTGCAAGTATGAGCCAGTCGTCGAGGTAGTTGAGAATGCGCACACCCCGTTCTCTCAGGGGGACAAGGGCCGCCTCCACGACTTTGGTGAAGACGCGAGGCGACAGGGACAGCCCGAAGGGCAGGACCTTGTACTGATATGACCGACCCTCGAAAGCAAATCACAGGAATGGCCTGTGTTCGCGGGAGGATTGAGACATGAAAGTACGCGTCCTTCAGGTCGATCTCTGCAAACTAATCTAGGGGACGGACGCGCCCGAAAATGCGTTTCTGCATCAACATTTTGAACGGCAGCTTGTGAAGTGCACGGTTCAAAACTCGCAGATCCAAGATCGGTAGTAACCCACCACTTTTCTTGGTCACAATGAAGTAAGGGCTGAAAAACCCAGACCCCATATTGGCTGGAGGGACGGGCTCTATCGCATCCTTCGCCAGCAGGACTGTGATATCCGCACGCAAGACAGGAACATCGGCGGCCTTGACTGAAGTGAACCGGATGCCCCTAAACTTTGGGGGACGCCGGGCTAACTGAATCGCATAGCTGAGTCTGATGGTCAGTAGGAGCCACCGAGATGTACTTGGGAGCGCTAGCCAGGCTCCGAGAGACCGTGCCAGCAGCACCAACGCAACTGGTCACCAACGTACCCGTGGTGGGGCAGCGATGTGGAATACAGGGACCCGGCCCGGGGCCTGTGACAGCCTGGCCTGTGATGGCAGGGGGCGGGGTGTGTAATGTAACACTCACCTGATTCCTCCTCGTGTGGGTGGAAACACAGGAGCCCGGCTTGAGACTTGTGACAGCCCGGCGTGTGACGACTTGAAGCGGGGACTTGAGTGCTACTGCCCTTACCTGGTTCCGCAAATGGGCAGGAGGGGGGCTCTTGGGCATCCACCCGCTGCCTGGCGAGAGAGGAGGAGGGAAGTGATCCCGTGATGCACGGTACACCACTCTCCTCCTCTTGAGACCCAGAGACTGAGGAAACCGCTCTTTTATTGATGTTTTGGGTACTGCTGGCTGCTGGGCCAGTGGCGGAACAAAAAAAAAACGAAACAAAAGATTCTCCACCTGGCCCTCCTCCAGGGGAGGGAGTCACCATCTCCCAATGAGCAGTTCCCTCCATCTCCAGGTCGCCCGTCTCAGGGCCTCTTGCACTTGCGCTTGCCGCCGGGTTTGGCGGGGGCCTGGACGGGCTGGGCGTCCTGCCGATGCCGCTTGGTGGAAGGCTGCTGCTGCAGCGTGGGAGCGGGGGCGGCCGCAGGGGGGTGCCCACGACGACGAGCAGGCTGAGGGGCTGCAGCCGGAGTAGAAGCAGCAGGTTTCCTCCGGCGCATGATGTGTTTGATCGCCTCAGTCTGCTTCTGTGCTGCTGAAAACTGCTTGGCACAGCTCTTGACAGTGTTGCCAAAGAGGTCGGTCTGTGACATGCGAGCATTCAGGAACTGTACCTTCTCCTGCTCCTTCATTTCAGTGAGACACAGCCAGAGGTGGCGCTCCTGGACCACAAGCGTGGACATCACATGACCCAGAGACTGTGCGGTCACCTTCATCGCTCGGAGCGCGAGGTCCGTCGCAGCACTCAGCTCATGTAGAACCAGGTCGTGACCACCCTCGTGCAGGTCTCTCAGTGCTTTGGCCTGAAGGATCTGCAGTAACGCCATGGCGTGTAGGTCAGAAGCCGCCTCCCCACAGGCTCTATAAGCACTGCCAGTGAGGCCTGACGAATACTTACAGGCTCATGAGGGGAGACACGGTTCACCCCGTAGAGTGGAAGCGGCTGTTGGACACAGTTGCATGGCCACAGACCGCTCCACAGAGGGGATGCCCGTGTACCTCAAAGCGGCTCCACCATCAAGGGTGGTGAGTGGGGAGGAGCCACAAGATTTATTTTGGGCAGTGAAAGGTGCCTTCCATGATCTTGTAAGCTCCTCATGCACTTCCGGAAAGAATGGCACCGGAGAGCGCGACCCCCACCAAGAAACCACTCGTCCAACCTCGAAGGGTTGGGATGCGTTGGAGGATTCCACATGAGCCCGACGTTCTCGGCGGCCCGGGAAAGCATAGCCGTCATCTCTGGGTCTGGCTCGGACAACGCTACCACACCCGAAGGGGGCAATGCAGTCGAGTCGTCATCCCCGGAGAGAGAGAGCTCGTCCTCCAATGCAGCGATCGACATCTGGTCTTCAGGGGGAGCACTGAAGGAAACGGGTGGGGTACCCCACTCTGCAGAGGCCCCAGTCCGATCCAACGGCACCCCCGCCGGCTGCGGAGTGCTTGAGGGGTGAGGAACTCCACTTTGGGAAGCCCTCACCGTAATCCTAAAATCACCTCTTACTCTACCGGATGCTGTGCCACCCCGGGTGCCAGAATGAACACCAGATCGCGGCAGAGGCTTATTTTACATAGCGGAGTCTATTGCGCAACTCCGAGATGGTCATGTCCCCACAAGAAGAGCATGAACCATCCACGAAAGCCTCCTCAGCGTGCTGAATGCCCAGACATGTGAGGCAGCGATCGTGACTGCCTGAGGCGCCAGAAACCGACCACACCCAGAAACGTACGGGTGATAAGACATCTTTAAAAAGGCGTGATCACCCATGTTACTCTTTTAGAGAAATTCAATCTTTTCAGTGCTGAAGCACGCAGGAGAGCTGGCCACCTCACACTCCTAGTGTGACTGTCTTCACGGGAACCGCTTTTCTCTCCCGTGAGACCGTGACCACCGCTGCTGCGCTGTAATTGCCACACTCGCTCGCTGTTTCTCACTCGCAGGATAGGAGAGCAGCAGTGATGCACCGCCGCTCGGCTCCGAAGCGAAAAAAGCATGATTAATGCAGTGCACCTGCTGCCTCTTATACTCATGCTGTGATCAGCGGCAGCTGGATGCAATGATTGCATGCCAATTGGCTCGTTTAGTTACACTCGAAGTGGATAGGTCTCTCTGGCGAGATCCCAATTTCATTGGTCATCCGACATGACTCGGAGTGACTGACTGAAAAGGAACAGAAATTACATGACAGTTTGAAAATTTAATGTAAGGTTCACTTTATGTCAGTATTTAATTATTTGACTTTTTTATTACATTTTGAGAAGTGCAAAAACAATTAAACCCAAATCAAAAGTAATCAAGATGCTACCCACCCAATTGAATGTAATTTATTTTACCAGACAGTATACATGAATTAATAAAATAAGTTATTTCAAGCTTTAAAGGGATCCCTGGGTAATAAAACTTGTATGGCTATATATAACATAAATTATGTCTCTTACGGAAATATGTATTAGAAAACCCATGATTTATTTGTTATTTAAAAAATTCACATCATTTTATACATATTTTGGACTATGGGGGCGGCATTATTCTGATGACGTAAAATGGTTGCACTCCTGGCGCTACCTGTAGCTTTTTTTTTTTTCGCAACACAACTGGGAAAATAAAATACTGAAATGATGACCACAGCTACTGAAAGAGCTTACATGTGGAGATGGATATAAACATAGGCTTAAACCAAATGCCGTACCATCGATTTTTCCCTAAATGGAGTCTAAACTAGAGGTCTTCACGGAGGACCTGAGACCCGAGTACGGGTTCGGGTCTATAACTCAAATGATCAGCCGGATCAGGGTCGGGTCCCAATCTATTACTTCGGGTCCCGGGTCTTTATACTTTGTGTGTAATACCGATCGAGTCGATCAGAGAACACTGCACCCGCCAGAGATCAGCGTCAGTCAGCATGCGTGTGTGTAACTTTTCCGTGCTGATGGCCTGCACCCCAGCAGAGTCGGAGTGGAACTCCTGTCGGACAACATCACCAGGACACTACGCTCCATTTGACTAGTAAGCCAATTCTCAAATAACTGCTATGATGACTTTTGTTCTACCCACTTAAATGATAGAGGTACTTGCAGTGTCCAATCTATACAGACTGTGTCTGTTCCCCGAATAGTGAGATCAAAATATAAATTTAATGCAGGATCTAGAACATATCTGATCGTAATTAAACCAGAAAAATGCTAAATAAATGAACAAAAACAATTTTTAAAACTTGGGCTCCTAAATATCCGGTCACTCACACCCAAAGCAGTTATTGTAAATTAAATGATCACAGATAATAGTTTTGATGTACTCTGTCTGACTGAAACCTGGCTTAAAACAAATGATTACTTTGGTCTAAATGAATCTACTCCACCAAGCTACTGTTATAAGCATGAGCCTCGTCAGACTGGTCGTGGCGGCGGTGTCGCAACAATACATAGTGATATTCTCAATGTTACTCAGAAAACAGAATACAGGTTTGACTCATTCGAAATACTTATGCTTAATGCTAAACTGTCAGATAAGCAAAATAAATCTGTCCTATCTCTTGCTCTGGCTACTGTGTATAGACCGCCAGGGCCATATACAGATTTTCCAAAATAATTTGCAGATTTCCTCTCAGACCTATTGGTTAATGCTGATAAAGCACTAATTGTTGGAGATTTTAACATTCACGTTGATAATACAAATGATGCATTAGGACTTGCGTTTACTGACCTAATAAACTCTTTTGGTGTCAAACAAAATGTCACCGGGCCCACGCATCGTTTTAATCATACGCTAGATTTAATTATATTGCATGGAATTGATCTTACTGATATAGATATCGTACCTCAAAGTGATTGTCATGAATCTGGTTGCCACTCACCACATATCTTACACCACACTACAGCTGCACATCCCCCATGGACTGCATCTCCCATCATTCACTGCACTCACACATTTCCATCCACCATTACACCAATCACACAGCTGTCACCAATCACTCATTAACCCTGATTGTCTCACCACACCTGCACCTCATTCACACACACACATATAAGCAGCACACTTCCATGCAAACACTGCGAAGTCTTGTTCTTGCCCCGGCTGACATTTCTGAGCGTTATTCATCCTGCCGTTAGTTATCTCTGTGTTTGACCCCGGACTGCCCGACCTTGGAACTCTGAACCTGTGCCTGTGACCCCGACTTCTGCCTGGTATTGTTTACGTCTCTGCCCTGCCTCTGATATTCCTGTTTTTGCCCGCTGACCTTTGCCTGTTTGATTCTGTCTATTAAATACCTTACTGCACATGGATCCACACGCCTTTGACCAGTCATTACAGAAGACTTCGACCAAAGATAAATCCAGCAGTAAGGATGATGTTACTCCGCCAAGGTACAGGGTCCATTGAGGAATATGTTGCACACTTTCTGGAACTGGCACACCTGACTCAGCTCGATGAGATATGCCTGATTATATTTTTTCGAGGGGGTTTATCTGAACCACTCAGTTCGATCATGCCGCTGCATGAGGCCACCTGGACGCTGGAGGAGTATAGTGACCTAGCCTTAAAGCTGAGTGGCTCTCCTTTCACCGTGGGAGTTGCGGAGGAGGAGAACCATTCCCCCATAGGAACCTCCACTGCCGAAATTTGTCACAAAATGGCCGCCGATCCTGAGCCTCATAACAGTCCTGCCAAGCCAGAATCTGCTCTCATCATGCCTGCCAAGCCAGAATCTGCTCTCGCCAGGCCTGCCAAGCCGGAGTCCCCGGCCAGGATGGCTACCACGCCTGCGGATGCACCTCTTTGGCCAGGACTGATTACTAGTGTGTTGGACCCACCACTGGTGTCGGTGCGAGCAGCTGGCATCCCCAGGTCCGCTCCGTCCCAGGAGCTCGCAGAGTCCGCTCCAGAGCCCGCTCCGTCCCAGGAGCTCGCAGAGTCCGCTCCAGAGCCCGCTCCGTCCCAGGAGCTCGCAGAGTCCGCTCCAGAGCCCGCTCCGTCCCAGGAGCTCGCAGAGTCCGCTCCAGAGCCCGCTCGTCCCAGGAGCTCGCAGAGTCTGCTCGTCCCAGGAGCTCGCAGAATCCTCCTCTCAGAGCCCGCTCCGCCAGGAGCTCGCAGAGTCCGCTCCAGAGCCCGCTCCGTCCCAGGAGCTCGCAGAGTCCGCTCCAGAGCCCGCTCCGTCCCAGGAGCTTGCAGAGTCCGCTCCAGAGCCCGCTCCGTCCCAGGAGCTCGCAGAGTCCGCTCCAGAGCCCGCTCCGATCCAGGAGCTCGCAGAGTCCGCTCCAGAGCCCGCTCCGTCCCAGGAGCTCCCAGAGAGTCCCCGCCAGAGCCCGCTCCGTCCCAGGAGCTCCCAGAGTCCGCTCCAGAGCCCGCTCCGTCCCAGGAGCTCGCAGAGTCCGCTCCCCAGCCGGTCCCGCCCAGCTCTCCTTCGTCTCCGCTGGTCCCGCCCAGCTCGCCTTCTCCGCGGGTTCTGCCCAGTTTAGCACTTTCCGAGCGCCCCCGAGACCCAGCACCTCCAGAATGCCCCTTGACGTTCGCGCCTCCAGAGTGCCCCCTTGAGGTAGTGGAGTTCCCCAAGAACTTACTGGGGGGGAGCTTCCTGCCATTGCTCACTGAGACCCCTAACCCGCCATGGCCCATGGAGTCCCCTGATTCATCTTGGCTGCCCGAGGCCCTGGATCTACCATGGCCACCTAAACTCCCTGCCTCGGTCCTTGAGCCTATATGTGCTCTCTCTGCCTCTTGTGTCTCGGTTTCCTCTAGGTCCCAGTCGCTGCCAGGGGTCTTGTCTGCTCCGCCCTGGTGGGCGCCTGTCTCGTCTGCTCCGCCCTGGTGGGCGCCTGTCTCGTCTGCTCCGCCCTGGTGGGCGTCTGTCTCGTCTGCTCCGCCCTGGTGGGCGCCTGACCTGCAGTCACTTCACGCCTCCGCTGACCTGCCAGAGTCACCTCACGCCTCCGCTGACCTGCCAGAGTCACCTCACGCCTCTGCTGACCTGCCAGAGTCACCTCACGCCTCCGCTGACCTGCCAGAGTCACCTCCCGCCTCCGCTGACCTGCCAGAGTCGCCTCCGCTGACCTGCCAGAGTCGCCTCCGCTGACCTGCCAGAGTCGCCTCCGCTGACCTGCCAGAGTCACCTCCCGCCTCCGCTGACCTGCCAGAGTCACCTCCCGTCTCCGCTGACCTGCCAGAGTCACCTCCCGTCTCCGCTGACCTGCCAGAGTCACTTCCCGACACCGCTGACCCTACAGAGTCTCAAATGGCGGACGCAACAACTGAGCTGCCAGAGTCTCGTCATGCCACAGCGGTCTACCCAATGTCCTTTCACGTCTCTGCTGTCTCGTCCGCCCTGCCCTGGTGGGCTCCTGTCTCATTTGCCCCACATGGACCTGGCCCTCCGTTCCCTCCCCCGGTTCCACCTCCGCTCCACCGCCCTCCTGGATTGTGCCATATGTGAAGCGTCTGGAAGCCGCTCTTTGGGGGGGGGCTCTGTCATGAATCTGGTTGCCACTCACCACATCTCTTACACCACACTACAGCTGCACATCACCCATGGACTGCATCTCCCATCATTCACTGCACTCACACATTTCCATCCACCATTACACCAATCACACAGCTGTCACCAATCACTCATTAACCCTGATTGTCTCACCACACCTGCACCTCATTCACACACACACATATAAGCAGCACACTTCCATGCAAACACTGCGAAGTCTTGTTCTTGCCCCGGCTGACATTTCTGAGCGTTATTCATCCTGCCGTTAGTTATCTCTGTGTTTGACCCCGGACTGCCCGACCTTGGAACTCTGAACCTGTGCCTGTGACCCCGACTTCTGCCTGGTATTGTTTACGTCTCTGCCCTGCCTCTGATATTCCTGTGTTTGCCCGCTGACCTTTGCCTGTTTGATTCTGTCTATTAAATACCTTACTGCACATGGATCCACACGCCTTTGACCAGTCATTACAGTGAGATGTTACTGACCATTTCCTAGTATCGTGCATGCTGCTTATTACTGATATTAACTATAAGGCTCCGCGTTATCGTCCGGGTGGAACTATTGTTCCAGCCACTAAAGACAGATTCACCAATAACCTGCCTGATTTATCTCAACTGCTCTGTGTACCCATAAATACAGATGAACTAGACACAATTACTAGCAACATGGGAACTATTTTCTCTAATACATTAGAAACTGTTGCCCCCATCAAATTAAAAAGGTTAGAGACAAACGTGCTGCGCCATGGTCCAACAGTTATACCCATTCTCTCAAGAAAGAAACTCGTAATCTTGAGCGCAAATGGAGAAAAACTAACTTGGAAGTCTTTAGAATTGTGTGGAAAAACACTATGTCCAGCTATAGACAGGCTCTAAAAACTGCAAGGACCGAGCTTATCCGCAAACTCATAGATAATCACCAAAACAATCCAAGGTTTTTATTTAGCACAGTGGCTAGATTAACAAATAAACAGATGTCACCCGATCTAAATATTCCCTCACAGTTTAATAGTAATGACTTTATGAATTTCTTTACTGAAAAAATAGATAATATCAGAAATACAATAACAAATGTAGATTCTACAGCATCTAGTATCTCAGCTTCATTCATCGCACCCAAGGAAAAACTTCATTGCTTTACAACTATAGGACAGGATGAGCTAAATAAACGTATAACTGCATCTAAACCAACAACATGTTTATTAGATCCTGTACCCACTAAATTATTGAAAGAGTTGTTACCTGTAGCAGAAGAACCGCTTCTCAATATTATTAACTCCTCGTTATCTTTAGGTCATGTCCCAAAACCATTTAAGCTGGCGGTTATTAAGCCTCTTATTAAGAAACCAAAACTAGATCCTTGTGAACTGGCAAATTACAGGCCCATTTCAAATCTTCCGTTTATGTCAAAAATATTAGAAAAAGTAGTGTCTGCTCAATTGTGCTCCTTTTTGCTAAAAAATTATATCTATGAAGAATTTCAGTCAGGTTTTAGGCCCCGCCATAGCACAGAAACTGCACTTGTTAAAATTACAAATGACTTGCTTCTTGCGTCAGACCAAGGCTGCATTTCATTGCTTGTTTTACTTGATCTTAGTGCTGCGTTCGACACTATAGATCATGACATGCTGATAGATTGATTACAAAACTATACAGGTATTCAAGGGCAGGCTCTAAAATGGTTTAGATCCAACCTGTCCGATTGCTACCACTTTGTTTATTTAAACGGGGAGGCATCTCAATTATCACCAGTAAAGTATGGAGTACCACAAGGATCTGTCCTAGGACCTCTGCTATTTTCATTATACATGTTGCCCCTTGGTAATATTATTAGAAAATGCGGGATTAGTTTCCATTGTTATGCTGATGACACTCAACTATACAGGTGCTGGTCATATAATTAGAATATCATCAAAAAGTTGATTTATTTCACTAGTTCCATTCAAAAAGTGAAACTTGTAATGTATACATTCATTCCACACAGACTGATATATTTCAAGTGTTTATTTCTTTTTAATTTTGATGATTATAAGTGACAACTAATGAAACCCCAAATTCAGTATCTCAGAAAATTAGAATATTAGTTAAGACCAATACAAAGAAAGGATTTTTAGAAATCTTGGCCAACTGAAAAGTATGAACATGAAAAGTATGAGCATGTACAGCACTCAATACTTAGTTGGGGCTCCTTTTGCCTGAATTACTGCAGCAATGCGGCGTGGCATGGAGTCGATCAGTCTGTGGCACTGCTCAGGTGTTATGAGAGCCCAGGTTGCTCTGATAGTGGCCTTCAGCTCTTCTGTATTGTTGGGTCTGGCATATCGCATCTTCCTCTTCACAATACCCCATAGATTTTCTATGGGGTTAAGGTCAGGCGAGTTTGCTGGCCAATTAAGAACAGGGATACCATGGTCCTTAAACCAGGTACTGGTAGCTTTGGCACTGTGTGCAGGTGCCAAGTCCTGTTGGGAAATGAAATCTGCATCTCCATAAAGTTGGTCAGCATCAGGAAGCATGAAGTGCTCTAAAACTTCCTGGTATACGGCTGTGTTGACCTTGGACCTCAGAAAACACAGTGGACCAACACCAACAGATGACATGGCACCCCAAACCATCACTGACTGTGGAAACTTTACACTGGACCTCAAGCAACGTGGATTATGTGCCTCTCCTCTCTTCCTCCAGACTCTGGGACCCGGATTTCCAAAGGAAATGCAAAATTTACTTTCATCAGAGAACATAACTTTGGACCACTCAGCAGCAGTTCAGTCCTTTTTGTCTTTAGCCGAGGCGAGATGCTTCTGACGCTGTCTGTTGTTCAAGAGTGGCTTGACACAAGGAATGCGACAGCTGAAACCCATGTCTTGCATACGTCTGTGCGTAGTGGTTCTTGAAGCACTGACTCCAGCTGCAGTCCACTCTTTGTGAATCTCCCCCACATTTTTGAATGGGTTGTGTTTCTCAATCCTCTCCAGGGTGCGGTTATCCCTATTGCTTGTACACTTTTTTCTACCACATCTTTTCTTTCCCTTCGCCTCTCTATTAATGTGCTTGGACACAGAGCTGTGTGAACAGCCAGCTTCTTTTGCAATGACCTTTTGTGTCTTGCCCTCCTTGTGCAAGGTGTCAATGGTCGTCTTTTGGACAACTGTCAAGTCAGCAGTCTTCCCCATGATTGTGTAGCCTACATAACTATACTGAGAGACCATTTAAAGGCCTTTGCAGGTGTTTTGAGTTAATTAGCTGATTAGAGTGTGGCACCAGGTGTCTTCAATATTGAACCTTTTCACAATATTCAAATTTTCTGAGATACTGATTTTGGATTTGTCATTAGTTGTCACTTATAATCATCACAATTAAAAGAAATAAACACTTGAAATATATCAGTCTGTGTGGAATGAATGTATACATTATACAAGTTTCACTTTTTGAATGGAATTAGTGAAATAAATCAACTTTTTGAAGATATTCTAATTATATGACCAGCACCTGTATATCTCAACAAGACCAGATGAAACTTCTAAACTATCTAAGCTAACGGAGTGTGTTAAAAATATAAAATATTGGATGACCAATAATTTTCTCCTATTAAATTCAGATACAGAGATATTACTTATTGGACCTAAAAACAGTACACAGAATCTCTTGGATCACAATTTGAAACTAGATGGATGTACTGTTACTTCCTCTACAGTCAAAAATCTGGGTGTTATATTAGACAGCAACCTATCTTTTGAAAATCATATTTCCCATGTTACAAAAACAGCATTCTTCCATCTTAGAAATGTTGCCAAGCTACGGAACATGTTAAGTGTTTCTGATACAGAAAAGCTAGTTCATGCATTCATGACCTCTAGACTGGACTATTGTAATGCTCTGCTAGGTGGTTGTCCTGCATCCTCAATAAACAAGCTACAGATAGTACAAAATGCTGCGGCAAGAGTCCTTACCAGGTCAAGAAAATATGATCATATTACTCCAATTTTACAGTCACTGCACTGGCTACCTATTAAGTTTCGTATAAGTTACAAAATATTATTACTTGCCTATAAGTCCCTAAATGATTTAGCTCCTGCGTACCTAACAAATCTTCTATCATGCTACAATCCAACCCGCTCCCTAAGGTCGCAAAACTCTGGACTCTTGGTAGTACCTAGGATAGCAAAGTCCACTAAAGGAGGTATAACTTTTATATTTGGCTCCCAAACTCTGGAATAGCCTTCCTGATAACGTTCGGTGTTCAGACACACTCTCTCTATTTAAATCTAGATTAAAGACACATCTATTTAGCCAAGCATTCATATAATGCATCTCACAATCTTGTACTGCCAGTCTATCTGAACAAATGCACATTATTATGCTTTAGCTTGGGTTACACTGATAATTTCATTCAGGGTTATTCCTGGATGGAACAACTGCTACGCTAATTGTCTTTATTGTTTCTCTGTTTCTGCCATAGCTAGGAATTACACAAGCTTCAGTCTGGATCCAACCCTTAAACAATCTGAGATGACCGAACACCTGAGAAGAGATGATGACAACCCCTCGGGGGACCTCAGAGGAAGCCAACCATCAGCGATTATACTGAATTAACCAAATTTTGCCATAAATGGTGGATCAGCACCTAGAGACAACCTCTACAGCCCTGAACGTCAGCGGAGTCTAGGACACATAGATGAGCCCCAGAGACAGATCTCCAGTGAGGAACTCGTCACCTAGACATCCATCGGGGAAAGACCACTGGAACCAATGGACCACTTAAAAATTTGACTTTGATGCAGTTGGAACAAACTACTGGTTCGTCTGGCCAGAGGGGAACTGGCCCCCCGACTGAGCCTGGTTTCTCCCAAGGTTTTTTCTCCATTCTGTCACCGATGGAGTTTTGGTTCCTTGCCGCTGTTGCCTCTGGCATGCTTAGTTGGGGACACTTCATTTCCAGCAAAATCATCAACTTGATTGCACAGATATTGTTTAAACTGAATTAAGCTGGACGATGCCATCACTAAATTCAATAATGAAATGCATTCAAAGCTATTTTGCTTCTAAAATAGCATAAACTTGTCTTTATACAATGAAACAAAAAGCTCTAAACTCTTAAAATTCGTAAAATGTTTATGTATGCAATCAAAAAGTTTGCTAAAACTTGTTTTTATCTCAGGACAACTAGAAAGTGATTTTCATTATGTTAAGAAATGTTTAAAATGTTTATGTATGCATTCAAAAAGTTTGCTAAAACTTTTTTTTATCTCAGGAGAACTAGAAAGCGATGTTCATTATGTTAAGAAAGGTTTAAAATGTTTATGTATGCAATCAAATAGTTTGCTAAAACTTGTTTTTATCTCAGGACAACTAAAGAGTGATTTTCATTATTTTAAGACATTTCTAAAATGTTTATTAATGCATTCAAAGTTTATTACAACTTTTTCAAATGTTTACTAAAGTATGAAGCATTCAGACATTCTCTTGTTGACTCATTTATTTGATTCAGTCACATTCAACTTTAAAGAAAATGAATGAGAACATGTATAATAACATGTATGTAGACATATTTAAGACTACTTAGACAAAGAAACATTAAAGGGATAGTTCATCCAAAAATGTAAATACTGTCACCAGTTTACTCAACCTCCACTTGTTCTAAATCTGTATGATATTCTTTCTTCTGTCCCTATTGACTTATATAGTATTTATTTTCCTGTACGGAAGTCTAAGGGACCATTAACTCTTTGCTTACCAGCATTTAAAAAAAATATCTCATTATGTGTTCAACAGAAGAAAAAAAACGAAATGTTTTGAACAAGTGGAGGGTGAGTAAATGATGAATTAATTTTAATTTTTAGGTGAACTATCCCTTTAAATATATCCAGGGTCCTCACAGTCAACTTTTTTCTGCTTTGGAAAACTTCATTCAGAGGAAATTCAATACCTCATGCCGCTGTAAAAATTCAAAACCATTTTAATTTATAACTATTACATGAGCGATTACAGTTTACATGAGCAATTATATTTATTTTGTGATAAAGCCACTGAGGAAAATCGAAAGTAAATAAATAATTTAAAAACTGCTAGACACTTTCAGATTTCTAAACCGTGATTGTCCAATCAGTTTAAGGCTGTTGTTGTGTTATTTGGGAACGGATTGCATCCCTGAGCTCAAGATATAGCTCTAATGCTTTGAAGCTGTCTTTGGTGAAGCTTAATTGCTGCTCCTGTGTGCCAAATGATCTAAATGATGCCCCTTATTTATAGGTGAGCGATATAGGCTTGTCATGGATAAATAGCCTAAATATGACACTAAAACCACCAGTAGGTAGCGGCAAGTGTCTGTTTTAAGGAATGATTAATTCAATCCTTCAGTCAAACGATTCTTTCAAATGGTTGATTCAATTAGAATCGAAACAAGTTGGCTGTCTTTTTTAATGGATCATAGAATAATTGGCTCACTGGATTCATCCAAAAACAGATTAATTCAGGAAAGAAACATATAGGGCACAAACTCTGGAACAATCTACCTAACACTGTTCGGGAGGCAGACACACTCTGTCAGTTTAAATCTAGATTAAAGACCCATCTCTTCAACCTGGCATACACATAGCACACTAATACACTTCTGATATTCCAATCCGTTATAAAGGATTGTTAGGCTGCATTAATTAGGTCAAACGGAACCGGGAACACTTCCCATAAAACACGATGTACTTGTTACATCGTAAGAAGATTGACATCTACGCTAATATTAGTCTTTTTATTTCTTATTCCGAGGTCACCGTAGCCACCCGATCTGGTCCTTATCCAGCCCAGATGATCACTGCAGTCACCAGATCAGATGCTGGATCAGCACTTAGGGACGACCTCTACAGCTCTGAACATCAGCGGAGACCAGGACACCTAGATGAGTCCCAGAGACAGATCCCCAGTGAGGACCTCGACACCTAGACTGCCATCGGGAAAAAATCACTGGAACCAGTGGAGCCCTTACAATCTGACTTGGCTGCAGTTGGAACAAACTACTGATTCGTCTGGTTTCTCCCAAGGTTTTTTCTCCGTTCTGTCACCGATGGAGTTTTGGTTCTTTGACGTTGTCGCCTCTGGCTTGCTTAGTTGGGGACACTTCATTTCCAGCAATATCACTGACTTGATTGCACAGATACTATTTCAACTGAACTTACGGAATGTATAATGGAATGTATAGTTGATATCAAAAACTGGATGACTAGCAATTTCTCACTGCTAAATTCTGAAAAAACAGAGTTGTTAATTATTTGACCAAAAAATGTTGCATGTAATAAACTAGATCACCCTCTAATACTTGATGGCTGCTCTGTAAATTCTTTGTCACCAGTTAGAAACCTAGGCGTACTTTTTGATAGCAATCTTTCCTTCGAAAAACATGTAAAACAGAATTTTTTCCATCTTAAAAATATATCTATATTACGACCTATGCTCTCAATGTCAAATGCAGAAACAGTCATTCATGCGTTCATGACCTCAAGGCTAGATTATTGTAATGCTTTATTACTAGGGATGTGACGAGATTTGTTTAATAAACAAATTCAGCTGGTTCAAAATGCAGCAGCTAGAGTTCTTACTAGAACCAGGAAGTATGACCACATTAGCCCGGTTCTGTCAACACTGCACTGGCTCCCTATAAAAACATTGTATAGATTTTAAGATCTTGCTAATTACCTCCAAGGCCCTGACTGGTTTGGCACCTCAGTATTTGAGTGAGCTCTTACCACACTATAGTCCTTCACGTCTGCTGTGATCTCAAAACTCTGGCCATTACATTATGCAGCGGCACCCAGCGGCAGGTGTCAGTCACTACCGAAGGTGCGACACGCAGCGCGACAATGTGACACAAGACGCAGTCCATTGATATGTCACAGGTTTATGTCACAGGTTTGGCATGCGCCCATGGCGTCTGTGCGTCAGATGTCATGTCACGTAATGTTAAAACTGCCTCTCCCATCCTGTGAGCGTGCCTGCTTTTGTGCTCCCGGCTCTGTATGGCTTATAGCAGGGACGACAGCATGGCTTGAAATTTCAACACTGCTGTTTTGCTTTTACATGATGCTAATTAATTCGTTTTTCTTTAATATTGCATTTACTATTATGTTTGGTATTTATTGATTTGTTTTGCTTTAATGTATGCTTTACATGCAAGTCTTTTGGTTAATTATTTGGTTTGCATTTAATTAGTTATTTTGCTTTAATTTATGTTTTGCATTGAAGTCTTATTTGCAGTGAATTTACTAGATTGGCAGCAACAAGTTAATCTGTTTTGTTTAAATGGATGTTGTTTCTTTTCTATTTAATTATTTTGTTTGCATTTAGGCTTGTTGCATTAGCTATGTTTGTTTTGCAGATTAAGAATTTGGTTTGGTATTTAATATCTATTGTTCTTTTATTCTTGATTTGTGGCAACAAGTTTGCCGGTGTTCCTTGCAGTTTAACTATTTGCTCAATTTCCTTTTCCTTTTGTTGTTTTTGGGGGAGCTGGGGCTTGGAGAAGGCAGGCTGGCTGTGCCCGTGCAGAAATATCCCTCTTCACCAAAGTGGTGTGGATTTGCAGTGAATTTTCTGGGGTGTGTAAGTGCGTTTTTGTGCACGTGTGGGGTTTCAGAAGTACGGGCCCTGTTGAAGCCCGGTGTCTAGCCGCCTCCCTATTGCGAAGCCCCTGCTCCTTTGTGTTTTTGTTGTTTTATATGCGTTTCATGGCAGTTTGTTGCTTTTGTTGTGCATAATTTTCCTTTTCCTAATTGAATAAGATTAATTTTAAGTGAGTAATTGTTTAATAAAGATTTGTTAATTTTATACAAAGTATTCACGTTTCTGGGTCACTTTGTGAGAAGGCGAACCTGTGTATTTTTCCCGGGTGTTAATTCCCGGGTGGCGTAGTCGTGATTGTGTAAATTAGTATTCAAAGTTGGGTAATTTCTTTAACCCTTTGTAACCCCTCACTTCGTCACATACAGATTATTATACATTTTACAAACATCACAGAAAACTTTACATCTTAGAAAATAAATAAATAATCCATGTGCTTTATAAGTAATTTACTCGTGGGATCAATAAAATGTCCCCTCACTCTGAGAGGACGCTTGCACCCACACCATAGGCTAAACAAGTACATAGACACACATTCAATTGTCAGAGTCTTTCCATAGACATATTTCAATTCAATTCACGTTTATTTGTATATTTGTATTTGTATCACAGAAATTCAAAGTTTCTACATTATATTTAGAACCTTTAATATGCATATGTACACTATATTAATTAATTTGATACTGTATCATCTCCTAAACCTAACCATCAGAGTAAACTTTCTCCATGTTATATTTTCATAGACATTATTTAATATAATTTATAATTTAAAAAAGAGAGATTTACCTCTATTTTAAAAACTATGGAAATATTTAATTGTATATGACAGCATGTTACAAAGGAAAATCATTCATCATACATTTTAAACACTTATTCAGCATTTATTTAAGTTTATTTAACTTATAAAATACACCATTATCTTCTTTTAGAGAAGATGGTAGCAAATAAAACTGTGTTTATACATAACACGCTGTATAAAATAAACATTTACCTTAGTTTTAGATGACAATATAAAAATGCCTTACAGAGTGCATAGATGTAGGCTGGATCTTTATGCAATGATGTACATTCCATGAATGAAATGTTCCCAAAATTAAATAAAATAAAACTAAAATATTTAAGTTATAAACATGATTAAATATAAATAAAACTCACAGATCCTCCCAGGGCTAAACATCATAGTGAAATGGATTAAATGCTTCAATGCCCACTCAGAGACGGGGAGGAGTCTCTGCTTTCCATAACAGCTCATGTGTCAAGTTAGTCTGCTACCCCTTTTCAGAGTGAAGCGTCTTCCTATTAGAAATGCATTTTCATATTATCAAAGTATAATCTTAAGAGTGTAAACAAGATCTTTCAAAACTAAAATATTTTTTTGGACAAAATCTTAAATTAAATATTTGACTTATCTGTTTGCAAATCTAACCTTAATTATGATCTTTATTCAACGGTACCTGTACAAATTGTAGTTTATCATTTAAAATAAAATTGTTCTTAGTTTATTTAATTTCAAAGCATTTTCCAACTTAAAAGGCTAAATAAAAAGTTTACATATCTTAGACTATTACTAGGGCGCGCCTGTGATCTAGTTCAGTGCTTATAGGTGTATATGTTCATTTTTTTTTCTGAACTGACCTTTATCAGCGTGATAAATATCATATACTATCAATATAGTATTGGTTATCTATACTGAAAATATACATAGAAAATTACAATATGTGATGTATCCGATTTGTATGCCGGTCTTTGAAAATAGATTTTATAACTTTTGAAGTTAACAATACTTCTTTTTTTTTTTCTCCACATAACGTTCATTTACTTTTTTTTTTTTTTTTTACTTAGTCATTTAGCAGACGCTTTTATCCAAAGCGACTGACAAATAAGAAAAAGTAACTAAAACTATAAGTTACAAGTCTATAAATACTATATATATATACAAACACATTTAAGAAAATTGAGAAATTGGGACTTCCGGCGGCAAGATGAGGAGGTAGTCACGTTTCATTTGCGCTCTCATTCATTTTCATTTTATTTGCACTAATACACGCAAGTATACACTGAAAAGTGATAACTTGGTCTCTGCTAACACCCTTCATCTATGGTTAACTGATTTGTCTGAAAATGACAAGCAAAAACATGAAAAAATCGACGTCAAGACAGACGCGACTCGACAGTCCCAACCTAAAGCAAGCTAGTATGGAGGCTGCTGCTAACAACGCCACAAGTAATAGCCGCGGCGAGCTATCTCTGACGTCGGAGGACAATACGCTTCTGCAGCTGGTAAAAACTGAATTGATATCCTCCCGCAGTCAGATGGCAGATACCATCAAAACAGAGATGGTGAGCTTTCGCTCTGAGATTGGATCGATTGTCGAAACCTTCCGATCGGAGGTCAAAACCAAAATGGATGTTCTACAACTGGAGATAGCGGGGCAAATTCATTCCATTCAAACCAAGCAAACCAATATGTCTAATACCATGGAGAAAATGGAAACAACGATCAACTCTCACCACGACTCGCTCGAAACAATGGAAACCACAGTTTCAACTTTGAAAGACCAAATACAGAAGTTGCAAGAGCAACAACAAGACCTCGAGAATAGGAGTCGTCGTCAAAACCTGCGGATAATTGGTATACCTGAAGACGCGGAGAAAGGCCGGCCCACTGACTTCATGTCTGGATTCTTTTCAGAGGTGCTAGGTGAAGATTTACCCGACCTTCAATCAGTGGTGTTAGATCGCTCTCATCGCTCCCTCGCTCCGAAACCTCGCGCTGGCGACAGGCCCAGAGCAATGATCGTTCGTCTGCACTACTTTTCCGATAAGGCCAAGATTCTCCAAGCCTCCAGAAAACGCGGTGAGCTTACATTTCGCGGCGCACGGGTCCATATTTTTCCTGATATGAGTGCCGAACTGAGCCGTAGAAGAGCTGCCTTTAATTCTGTGAAATGCAAGCTTAAACAGGCTGGGATTTCCTATGGCATCCATCATCCGGCTGATTTAAGGTTCACATTTGATAACACTAGACATAATTTTAAGTCACCATCTGAGGCGGACGCTTACTTTGAGCAACACATCAAACCAAAAATGGATGCACTCGTCTCTGAATAGTTTTTCAGGACCCTCTTGATGTCTGCTACAGTGTGTTTGGTACTATACAGGGCATAAACGTTAGCAGTGCTTGTTCACTATTTGGACGGTTTTTTTTTATTTTTTTTTTTTATTATTATCTTTTTTTTTACTGGTCAAAGACTAATACAGCTTTATGAAGCTCTCTTTTCAATAAGACAATAAAAAATAACAATTGTGTGTTAAAAGTCATTTTAAGATGTCGAGCGTTTAGAAGAAGTCCTATGCGTTTGGGAACGTTAAAGGTTAGTTACATGTGGGATGTTGTTGTGCTTCTCGTTTGGGGAGCTGTTTGGCGGGTGGGTTGGGGTCAAGGTGTTCGTTTGGTATTCAAACTTGTTCATGTTTATTTGTGCTATCGTGTACAGTTGTTAGAAACATCTCAGAAGGAGGCTAACGTCAGTTTTTCACCCATTAAACAAGGCTGTAAACCTGGGACATAGCAAATTACTTACAGTGAACTTTGTGAGCTGGAACGTGAAAGGGGTTAACCATATCATTAAGCGTAATAAGATCCTTACCCATTTAAAGAGACTGGAGGCAAATATATCATTTCTCCAAGAAACTCACTTAATATCAGCTGATCATTATAAATTACAAAAATCTTGGGTGGGGCAAATGTACCACTCAGATTTTCAGTCAAGATCCAGGGGGACTGCAATTCTTATAAGTAAAAACACCCCGTTCTGTGTGAGTAATGTCCAAAGTGATAGAGGGGGGAGATTTGTAATAGTAACTGGTTCATTATATAATGTTCCCTTGATATTAGCCAATATATATGCCCCTAATTGGGATGATGTATCATTTATAAAAAAATCTTAACCAGTTTCTCCAATTTGACTACACATAAATTAATCTTAGGAGGAGACTTTAACTGTGTGCTCCACCCCACCTTGGATCGGTCTTCAAAAACGCCTTACAATATAACTAAATCCGCCATGTTTATTAATACTTTTTTGGAGACCTATAAATTTTCTGATCCCTGGCGTTTCTTATATCCAAACCTTAAGCAGTTCTTTTTTTTCTCCCCAGTGCACCGCTCATATTCACGAATTGATTACTTCTTAATAGATGATAAACTGCTAACCTCTGTTACTGATTGTAAATATGAATCTATTGTAATTTCAGATCATAGCCCAGTTGTATTAAAATTAGTTTTTCCCAAATCACCTGTTCGGAAGACATGGCGCTTTAACAATTTCATTCTTTCTGATTCATCCTTTGTAGACCTTATTAATAATAGAATCGATTTTTTCTTATCTATCAATGACACCTCAGATGTTAGTAAAGCTACACTTTGGGAGTCTTTAAAAGCCTATATTAGAGGGGAAATAATTTCATTTTCATCATGGGAGAGGAAAAAAAGAAATCACCAACTAAATGATCTTATTAACAAAATTAAACAATTAGACTTGAAATGTGCAAGAACGCCCACACCTGAATTTTTTAAGGAAAGAACAAAGATACAGACAGAGATTGATCTAGTAACATCCGAGCAGACAGAAAGACTTCTGCTCCAATCCCGCTCTAAATTATACGAACATTCGGACAAATCTGGGAAAATTCTTGCTCAACAAATAAGACAGTACTCAACTGCAAATACTATACCATCCATTCGTATGGATGATGGCAGGATCACCAAAGATGAGTCAGAAATCAATTCGGTCTTTGAACAATTCTATACAGTCCTGTATTCATCTGAACTTGATTATAACCCTTCCGAACTTGATTCTTTTTTTAATTCTATTCAAATGCCCCAAATCCCATCTGACAATAATACAGAATTGGAGAAAATTCTAAATTTAGAAGAACTTAATGTAGCTCTCTCTAACATGCAAAACTCAAAAGCTCCTGGGCCAGACGGCTTCACGGTAGAATTTTTTTAAACTTTTAAAAGTAAACTAATGCCTCTGCTACTTGCTGTACTTGATGAATCATTTTCTATAGGCTGCCTCCCACACTCATTCTATCAGGCGACAATTTCAGTTTTACCTAAAAAAGGGAAAGACCCTCTGAACTGTAGTTCATTTCGACCTATATCTCTGCTCAATGTGGACTGTAAAATATTGGCTAAGGCTCTGGCTCGAAGACTGGAGAATGTTCTCCCTACTATTTTAGCCCCAGATCAGACGGGCTTCATTAAAAAACGCTTTTCTTTTTTTAATATACGTAGAGTATTTGATATTATTTATTCTCCTGACTCACATGAGCATATACCGGAAATCTTAATATCTCTAGACGCCGAAAAAGCCTTTGACAGAGTGGAGTGGAGCTTTCTTTTCAGTTGTCTAGAGAGATTTGGTGTGGGTAAATTTTTTTTGACTTGGGTAAAACTCTTATATGCTTCTCCCTTCTCTTCTGTTATTACAAACAACACTAGTTCACAATATTTTCCATTGTTTAGGGGAACTAGACAAGGTTGCCCTCTGTCCCCCTTATTATTTGCAGTGGCGATTGAACCTTTAGCCATTTTGCTGAGGTCAACCTCAGATATCCAGGGTATATCTAGGGGGGACAGAGAGCACAAACTATCACTCTATGCAGATGACCTGCTTTTATTTATCGCAGATCCTCATAACTCTCTCCCTCATGTTATGACTGCACTTGAGCGCTTTAGTCGTATTTCAGGATACAAACTCAACCTCTCTAAGAGTGCATTATTTCCTATAAATCGTGTGGCAAAAAATACTTCATTTTCTCCCCACCCATTTGCAGTAGCCCCTGATAAATTTACATATTTAGGTGTGGTTGTTTCGAGAAATATTTCTGAGTTGTTTAAGCTCAACTTTACTCCCCTCTTAGAACAAACTAGGATATCCCTTGAAAAATGGTCTAAGCTCCCCACTTCTTTGATTGGTAGGATCAATGTAATTAAAATGAATACGCTCCCTAAATTTTTATATCTGTTCCAAACTATACCTATTTACATTAAGAAATCTTTTTTTGCTCATTTAAATAAGATGATCTCGTCTTATCTTTGGAATAAGAAACCCCCCAGAATACGTCTACAACTTCTGCAAAACCCTAAAGAACAGGGGGGGATGGCCCTCCCAAATTTTCAACTATATTATTGGGCTTGTAACTTAAGGGCTTTGACTTATTGGCAAGGTTCACATTACATAAATAACGTACCAGATTGGGTCCAGATAGAATCCTCAACCTGCCTTCCTTCCTCGCTTTCAGCTCTTCTATTCTCACCCATGCCGATGGGTCTAGATTCTCAATCCTTGCACCCAATGGTATGGAACTCCATTCAGATTTGGGCCCAAATTCGCAAATATCTCGGATGGCAGAGAGGTTCAATTTGTGCTCCAGTTGCCAGAAATCATAGATTTTCTCAGCCTCTGAATGACCAGGCATTCTTGCTATGGCAAGAAAAAGGTATCTTAACATTTAAAGATCTTTTTGTCGATGGCTGCTTCTTGTCTTTTGCCCAATTAGAATCTCAATTTAAAATCCCTAAAGCCCACTTCTTCAGATATCTACAGGTGCGCGATTTTACACGTAAGAATTTTCCCTCTTTTCCCTCCCTTCCTGAACAAAACCCTGTTGATCAACTTTTTCCTGATGATCCAGAACAAAGAGGAACTATCTCTGGCTTATATACAAAACTTGTATCATTTTCCACTTCTATAACTACAAAAAGAGACTCCTGGCAACTGGACCTTAATATCTGCCTGACGGACGAGGAATGGAATGAGGCTATATATAGAATTCATGGTTCTTCTATTTGTGCTAGACACAGCCTTATTCAATTTAAAGTGGTATATAGACTTCATCTTTCCAAGGCCAAGCTGGCAAAGATGTATCCCTCTGTTGACCCCATCTGTACAAGATGTAAGCAGTCCCCTGCTACATTAGCCCATATGTTTTGGCTATGTCCTAGTTTGTCTGTTTTTTGGTCACACATTTTTTTATCTTATTCTAGAATATTTAGCAAAGATGTTTGTGCAAATCCTCTAACTGCCATCTTTGGTATTGTATGTGAAAATAACACTTTGTCAAAAAGTGAATTGGACTGTGTTGCCTTTACCTCCCTTTTGGCAAGGCGTTTGATTTTAATTAATTGGAAACAGTCATTTCCACCTTCTTTTAAACAGTGGGCCAGAGATGTGTTACAATTTCTGAGTTTGGAAAAAATAAGACTTAATTTAAAGGGCTCCGGGTCTAAGTTCACTGCCATATGGTGTCCTTTCATAAATTATCTCCAAAACCAAGTATAACTGTAAGTGGATGAACTGATGCTGATGCTGTCAGGTTTTGCTTGTTATTTACTGATGTTATTCTCTCTCTCTTTTCTTTGTTTATATGTACACAATGTAAAAGCACAATGTCTATATGCATGAAAAAAGAAATAAATAAAAGTTCAAAAAAAAAAAAAATTTGAGAAATTAAATAAAATGACAAATGTATACAACAACATTTCAAAACTTAACATTAAATGAAAACAAAAAATAAAGCTAAAAACATTTCAAAATATTAAAACAACCAAAGGTATGAGTATAAAAAATATCTGACATGACACTAAGCCAAACACCCATATATATATAATAATGGTATTTCATTTCATGCAGTATGTTGAAGTAACGTTACTAAATAAATACAATATATTAAAACTAAAACTAAAGTAAATACATATAAAAGACATATGAAAATCATACATAATTTATGTAAAATTAAATTATAAATCAAACGGCAGTAGTTATCAGTAAACCTAAAAAAAGAACACTGTCCAAAAACACATGCTAACAAACAACAACTTACACATAGTAAGAATTAGTTATAAAAACTAAAACAGAAGTGAAACAAGCAGTAAGAAAGAGGATAAATAAAAAGCGATACTTATATCCCTTAGCAGTGTCCCTGCCCGGAGGAGTCGCACGGTAGAGTCGATGGTCTTTACACTCTTCGGTCTTCACGCAAGGTCTTCACATAACGGCTGCCGCGACCGCTGCCGCGGTAAACTAAGCTTTTTATACCCATCTAACAAAATACTACTCCAATTCAGCTGAACACAATTTCCTGTTAATCACAATAAATGGCCAAGCAAGCGAACGACACTGACAAGGGACGCGATACAGTACGAGACCAAACGCGATTTCAGCACGTCTCCACACAGTAAACAAAACAAGTGTTTCCTAGCAACAACAACAACAACTGCGGTAAACACTAATGAGACAAGTTAATACACTTACTAGTTGTTTTTAACTTCCGCTGATAGGCTGCTTCTCTCAAAGAGTATTATTTACACTTCTATCTTCTGCTGGCGCTTAAACACAATTTCCTGTTAATCACAATAAATGGCAAAGCAAGCGCACGACACTGACAAGGGACGCGATACAGTACGAGACCAAACGCGATTTAAAATGTTTAAGTCAACTACAGACATGTGAATAGCCTTTCCAAAAACATCCATGTCCCAATGACGCTCATTTGAATACCGGCTGAGTTGTAAACCACACTTGAATGAAGCTCCATATGCGAGGAACATCTTCTGTGGATCAGAGAGAGAGAGAGAGAGAGAGAGAAAGAGAGAGAGAGAGAGAGACGGGGCGGGGGGGGCACCATTCAGGAAGGTCAGCAGTTCAGATTGCCATGCAAGCTAGTTTTCAATCTCTTTTTCCCCAAAATCAAGTATTGTACATCTGTATAACACTTGCTGATTTTAAAGCGTAAGCTTACTTTAAAGCATGAATAAAAGATTACCAAATGTAGTTTCATACCCATTGTGTTCTAACAAAGTAATTAATCGGTTCTCTTTGTTTTACAATATTAACTTCTATTACTTCACGAAGGTTCACGCTAATATTATAAGTCTGATAAATATGGGGTTATGGCACTAGGAAACGAGAACAATGTTTTATGAAAGTGATTTTACTTATTTATTTTATTTTTAAATACAACTAAACCAGATAAAATATTATTATTTATTTTTGACAAACCTACATTTTAAAGTATTTGATCTTAAAATGATTTTTCACCATATTTTATTCAATATTTTTTGCAAGAGTATCGTGCTTCATGCTCCTTTTTTTAATGGCTTGCCATTTACTAGATGCACAGAACGAGGGTTATTCACCATCCAACGTGAAATTAAAGAGATGTATCAGCTGAGCTTGTTTCAACTTGCCATATATATATGCTGAAGTCCACACTGCCAAATCGTCACATTTCCATAACAAGATCAACAATGCTCCAGATATGCGTAATCTCTTCTGAACATTTAATTCTCTCCTCTGTCCCCCTTCACCACCTCCCACCACTTCTATAACAGCTGATGACTTTGCAACTTTTTTTACAGACAAAACTAAAACAATCAGTAGTCAGTTTTCACCTCCACTCACACAGGACCCCCAACCAACTAGGTCCACTGCTCAAAATCCCATCTTCTCCTTCTGTCCCCTCACTGAGGCAGAAGTATCCAAACTTCTCCTCTCCAGCCATCCTACAACATGTCCTCTAGACCCTATCCCCTCACACCTTCTCCAAGCAATCTCTCCCGCACTCTTACCAGCACTCACACACATCATTAACACATCTCTCCTCACAGGCATCTTCCCCACTGCATTCAAGCAGGCTCGGGTAACCCCACTGCTCAAAAAACCCAACATTAAACACTTCTCTTTTAGAAAACTACAGACCTGTCTCTCTCCTTCCATTCATTGCCAAAACACTCGAATGAGTTGTCTTCAACAGGTCTCATTGTTTCTTTCACAGAACAACAAACTGGACGCTAAACAGTCAGGTTTCAGGAGTGGCCATTCAATGAGACTGCGCTACTCTCGGTCACTGAAGCCCTGCGAATTGCAAAAGCCGATTCCAAATCATCAGTTCTCATTCTGCTGGATCTGTCTGCCGCTTTTGACACTGTCAATCATCAGATCCTCCTGTCCACCCCTCTCATCACTGGATATCACTGGGATTCCACTTCGCTGGTTTGAATCCTATCTCACTGTTCGGTCGTTCAAGGTGGCCTGGGGAGGAGAGGTATCCAAAACACATCAACTGGTCACTGGGGTTCCCCAGGGATCGGTTCTTGGACCTCTCCTTTTCTCCACATACACTACATCGCTGGCTCCCATCATACAGGCACATGGCTTCTCCTACCATTTCTACGCTGAGGACACACAGCTCTATCTCTCATTTCGACCAGATGATCCAACGGTAGCTGCACGGATCTCAGGCTGCCTGGCGGACATCTCGGCATGGATGAAAGAACACCATCTACAGCTCAACCTGGCAAAGACCGAGCTTCTTGTCTTCCCTGCAACTCCAACTCTACAGCATGATTTCACGATTCAGTTAGGTTAATCAAAAATTACCCCATCAGCTTCGGTCAGAAATCTTGGTGTAATCTTCGATGACCAGCTGACCTTCAAAGAGCACATTGCAAAGACTGCTCGATCTTGCAGGTTTGCACTACACAACATCAGAAAGATCAGACCCTTTCTGACAGAGCATGCTGCACAACTTCTTGTCCAGGCCCTTGTCATTTCTAGACTGGACTACTGCAATGCTCTTCTGGCTGGACTTCCATCAAACACAATCAAACCTCTACAAATGATTCAGAATGCGGCGGCACGACTGGTCATCAACGAGCCCAAAAGAGCCCATGTTACACCTCTCTTTGTCTCCTTGCACTGGCTACCAGTTGCAGCTCGCATCCAGTTCAAGACACTGATGCTTGCATATAGAAAAACCACAGGCTCAGCACCCACCTACTTCCACTCACTATTACAAATTTACATCCCCTCCAGAAGTCTGAGATCTGCTAGTGAGCGACGCCTCGTGGTACCATCACAGAGAGGCTCAAAATCACTCTCCAGAACATTCTCTTTCACCATTCCTGGCTGGTGGAATGCTCTTCCTACCCCCATCCGGAATGCTGGATCCCTGTCAATTTTCAAGCAAATACTGAAAACTCATCTCTTTCAACTCTACTTGACTTCATCATATAAAAAAAAAAAAAATTATTTCACTTTTTCAAACTCTTCATCTTTCTCTTTATCTTTCTCTCCTTCCCTTGCTAGCTTGTACTTATTTGAACAATGCCTGAGACTTGGTGTTATTGGCACTTCCTCTTTATGTTTGCCTCTTCAAGATTAATCGCTTTATGTACTCCCCAATTGTAAGTCGCTTTGGATAAAAGCGTCTGCTAAATGACTAAATGTAAATACAGAAAAACCTCTCTATCTACTGGGACTGTCATTTTACTAAGGGTTAGTGTTATGGACGACCCTGTTCACATTTTGTTGTACTGCAAATGTCATCACAATTACTGTAGGTGAGGCCTTTTCTCTCTCTAAGAGCTGTCAGCAGTCAGCGTTTATAGAAATAAATTAAATTAAGAAAA
The DNA here is from genome assembly GCA_027422405.1 of Ptychobarbus kaznakovi. Taxonomy (NCBI): domain Eukaryota; kingdom Metazoa; phylum Chordata; class Actinopteri; order Cypriniformes; family Cyprinidae; genus Ptychobarbus; species Ptychobarbus kaznakovi. The sequence continues at coordinate 12,462,859 of CM049794.1, read as the reverse complement.
TTTCAACTTGAGATCGTTTGACTAATTCGGTATTACTTAAATTAAAATGATCCATCTCCATATCCGTAGGATGATAAGTCTTGCTGATTTACACATACAACTGAAACATATCTCACCATCGAGCTCAAAGCCGCACATTCAGTAAAGTCAGAGGTTGTACAATCTCTTGAAAAGGTTACAGACATAAAATATAAAGGAATTTTGCGAGAACACAAACCCTATGTATCTCAAGAGACCAAACCACTAAGAAAATTGTCATATGAATACAAACAATTCCGCTTGTGGGCATTTGTGTATATTTTTGTAAACGTTGAATTATAAACTTTTTCAAAAACATAAAAACATTTTCCAAAATGTTGACAAGACTAAGTTTTATATAACATCTGTTTAACTTATAACATGAAAGTAAGGTTAATAATATAACTTAGAGAACAAAATTTTCAGTTTTACTCAAATTAGGGTGATACAAAAATGAGTACACCCCACTGAAAGTCTCTGGAGCAAAGCTAAATTTTAGACTACAAATGTATAATTTAACAAGAATTCAACCACAGGTGAGTCTAATTATTCATTACACAGGTGACAGTGGACTGTAAAAGCGTGTTACTTAAAGAAAACCCCTTCCCATTTCATGCTCAAATCAAATCACTTTTATTGTCACATCACCACAGCACAAGTGCCTTGGTGAGTGAAATTCTTACGAGCGTGCTCCAGACAGTGCAAAAAAAAAAAAAAACAAAAATTTACATATGGACAGTACATATTTACAGACTGTACAGAAGATAATGTGCAAAATACACAGATAATGTGCATATACTCAGTACACATAGTGTACTATAAAGACATACTTTGTTATCAACTACACATTATACACCGTATGTACACATCTACATTATGTACACTATCTATACATTAAGTAATCTATACATAGTAATAATGTGAAGGTGCAACAGATTATAAATTTACAGCAGATTGGTTGTGCAACAGATAGTTGTGCAAAGGTGCAACAGATTATACATTTACAGCAGATTGGTTGTGCAACAGATTGGTTGTGCAACAGATAGATGTGCAAGGTGCAACAGATTATGCATATGCAATGTCGTGGGTGTGCTTTGTATGGTGTCCAGTGATAGCAGATGTGTTAGTGCAGTGTGTGCGTGCAGTCCGGTAGAACTGTGTTAAAGTGCAGTGCATGGCATGTTGTGTGAGTGGGAGTGTGTTGTAGGGTGGGTAATTTCTGACTGTTCATTAGCCTGGTAGCATGAGGGAAAAAGCTGTCCCAGAGTCGCTAGTGCGGGATCGGATGCTGCGGAGACGTCTCCCTGAGGGCAACAGAGAGAGCAGACTGTGGGACGGGTGGCTGGAGTCTTTGATAATCCTCCGGGCTTTCCTTGTACACCGCCTGGTGTAGATGTCCTGGAGGGAGGGAAGCTCACCTCCAACAATCTGGCGGGCAGTTCGCACGACCCTTTGCAGAGCCATGCGGTGCCAGCGGTGCTGTTTCCAAACCAGGCGGTGATGCAGCCGGTCAGATGCTCTCCACAGTGCAGGTGTAGAAGGATCTGAGGATTCTGGGGCTCGTTCCAAACTTCCTCAGCCGTCTCAGGAAGAAGAGGCGCTGATGTGCCTTCTTCAGCACTGCATCTGTGTGAGCAGACCATGTGAGATCCTCTGTGATGTGAACGCCGAGGAACTTAAAGCTGCTCACCCGCTTCACAGTGTCTTGTCGATGGTGATGGGTGTGTGTTTCTCTGCTCTGTCTCCTGTAATCCACCACCAGCTCCTTGGTCTTGTCGATGTTGAGTGAGAGGTGGTTCCCTGACACCATTTATTCAGGGTACTCACCTCCTCTCTGTAGGCCGTCTCATCGTTGTCGGTGATCAGGCCTATCACCGTTGTGTCATCAGCAAATTTGATGATGACATTGGAGCTGTGTGTTTCTGTACAGTCATGTGTGTACAGGGAGTACAGGAGTGGGCTGAGGACGCAGCCCTGCGGAGCACCAGTGTTGAGGATCAGGGAGATGAGGTGTTGTTGCCCATTCTGACCACCTGACTTCTGCCTGTCAGGAAGTCCAGGATCCAGCTGCACAGAGATCTGTTCAGTCCCAGAGTCTGGAGCTTCGCAACCATGTGGCAGGCACTATGGTGTTAAATGCCGAACTATAATCCACGAACAGCATCCTCACATAAGTGTCTTATTTTCCCAGGTGGGAGAGAGCAGTGTGCAGGGTGAAGGCAATAGCATCGTCTGTGGAACGGTTACTGTGGTATGCAAATTGTAGTGGGTCCAGTGAAGCAGGAAGCACAGAGCAGATGTGTTCTCTGACGAGCTTCTCAAAGCACTTGCTGAAGATGGGGGTCAGAGCAACGGGCCTCCAGTCATTCAAGCATGTGACTTTATTTTTCTTAGGTATGGGCACAATGGTGGATTTTTTGAAGCATGCGGGAACCACAGACAGAGAGAGGGACAGATTGAAAATGTCTGTAAAAACCCCGGCTAGCTGGAAAGCGCATGCTTTGAGCACACGGCCTGGTATACCATCCCGGCCCACGGCTTTACGGATGTTCACCCGTTTGAAGGATCGGGTTACATCCGCGACAGAAAGGGAGAGTGGACTCACCTCTTCTACAGCAGCCGTGGGAACGCTCTCTGTGTGGGCGGTGTTATCAGCCTCGAACCGAGCATAAAAGGTGTTGAGCTCGTCCGGTAGAGAGGCGGCAATGTTCACAGTAGCTGGTTTATTCCCTTTAAAGCCTGTGATGTTGTTGATGCCCTGCCACATGCTTCTTGGATTATTGTTGTTGAAATGTTCTTCAACTTTGTTTTTATATTGTCGTTTGGCTGCTTTGATGGATCTCCTGAGATCATAACTGGCTTGTTTCCGATCGTCAGTATTTCCGGATTTAAAGACAGATGTCCGCGCTGACAAGGCTGATCGAACATCGCTGTTAATCCACGGTTTTTGGTCAGCAATGGCACCACATGGAAGAGAAATGTCACAAGACCTGAGAAAGAAAATAATTTCTTTACACAAGAAAGGTGAAGGCTACAAGAAGATCAGCAAAGCTTTACTTATCAGTCAGAATACTGTAGCAAAAGTGGTACAAACATTTAAAAAAGATGGAACTGCAACCATCTCACAGAGATGTCCAGGTCGTCCACTGAAGTTAACTCCTCGTCAGGAGCATCTTCTTATGAGAAGGGTTGAAGAAAATCGACATGCAAGTTCACTGCAGTTATCTAAAGAAGTAGAAAGCCAAACTGGGGTGACTATTTCCCATGACACAATACGGCGTACACTGCAGAGGAATGGCATGCATGGGTGCCGTCCACGAAAGAAGCCTCTCCTAAAGCCCAGGCACAAAAAAGCCTGCCAAGAGTTTGCCAGGGCCCATGCTGACAAAGATGAAGACTACTGGGACTCTATACTCTGGAGTGATGAGACCAAGATAAATGTTTTTGGAACTGATGGCTTCAAAACTGTATGGCGTCGCAAAGTTGAGGAATACAAAGAAAAATGCATGGTGCCTACAGTGAAACATGGTGGTGGCAGTGTCCTTATGTGGGGCTGCATGGGTGATGCTGGTGTCGGGGAGCTGCATTTCATTGATGGCATCATGAATTCACAAATGTACTGCTCTATACTGAAAAAGAAGATGCTACCATCACTCCGTGCCCTTGGTCGTTGTGCACTTTTCCAACATGACAATGATCCTAAACACACATCTAAGGCCACTGTTGGATTTCTGAAGAAGAACAGGGTGAAAGTGATTCAGTGGCCAAGTATGTCTCCTGATCTGAACCCAATCGAACACCTATGGGGAATTCTGAAGAGACAAGTTGAGCATCACTCTCCATCCAGCATCCAATCTCTAAAAGAGGTCATTCTTGAAGAATGGAAAAAGACAGATCGGGCAAAATGTCGCCAACTTGTTCATTCCATGCCTAGAAGACTTGGTGCTGTCATTAAAAATCATGGAGGCCATACAAAGTACTAGATTTAGTAGTTTTTGTTGTGGGGTGTACTCATTTTTGCATTACCCTAATTTGAGTAAAACTGAAAAATGTGTAATCTAAGTTATATTATTAACCTTACTTTCATGTTATAAGTTAAACAGATGCTATATTAAACTTAGTCTTGTCAACATTTTGGAAATGGTTTTTGTGTTCATTGAGATATTGTTTAAAATGTTACTTTTCAAAGGGGGTGTACTCATTTACGCTGAGCATTGTATATACAGTGGGTACGGAAAGTATTCAGACCCCCTTAAATTTTTCACTCTTTGTTATATTGCAGCCATTTGCTAAAATCATTTAAGTTCATTTTTTTCCTCATTAATGTACACACAGCACCCCATATTGACAGAAAAACACAGAATTGTTGACATTTTTGCAGATTTATTAAAAAAGAAAAACTGAAATATCACATGGCCCTATGTATTCAGACCCTTTGCTGTGACACTCATATATTTAACTCAGGTGCTGTCCATTTCTTCTGATCATCCTTGAGATGGTTCTACACCTTCATTTGAGTCCAGCTGTGTTTGATTATACTGATTGGACTTGATTAGGAAAGCCACACACCTGTCTATATAAGACCTTACAGCTCAAAGTGCATGTCAGAGCAAATGAGAATCATGAGGTCAAAGGAACTGCCTGAAGAGCTCAGAGACAGAATTGTGGCAAGGCATAGATCTGGCCAAGGTTACAATTTTTTTTTTGCTGCACTTAAGGTTCCTAAGAGCACAGTGGCCTCCATAATCCTTAAATGGAAGACGTTTGGGACGACCAGAACCCTTCCTAGAGCTGGCCGTCTGGCCAAACTGAGCTATCGGGGGAGAATAGCCTTGGTGAGAGAGGTAAAGAAGAACCCAAAGATCACTGTGGCTGAGCTCCAGAGATGCATTCGGGAGATGGGAGAAAGTTGTAGAAAGTCAACCATCACTGCAGCCCTCCACCAGTCGGGGCTTTATGGCAGAGTGGCCCGACGGAAGCCTCTCCTCAGTGCAAGACACATGAAAGCCCGCATGGAGTTTGTTAAAAAAACACCTGAAGGACTCCAAGATGGTGACAAATAAGATTCTCTGGTCTGATGAGACAAAGATAGAACTTTTTGGCCTTAATTCTAAGCGGTATGTGTGGAGAAAACCAGGCACTGCTCATCACCTGTCCAATACAGTCCCAACAGTGAAGCATGGTGGTGGCAGCATCATGCTGTGGGGGTGTTTTTCAGCTGCAGGGACAGGACGACTGGTTGCAATCGAGGGAAAGATGAATGCAGCCAAGTACAGGGATATCCTGGACGAAAACCTTCTCCAGAGTGCTCAGAACCTCAGAGTGGGCCGAAGGTTTACCTTCCAACAAGACAATGACCTTAAGCACACAGCTAAAATAACGAAGGAGTGGCTTCATAACAACTCCGTGACTGTTCTTGAATGGCCCAGCCAGAGCCCTGACTTAAACCCAATTGAGCATCTTTGGAGAGAACCTAAAAATAGCTGTCCACCAACGTTTACCATCCAACCTGACAGAACTGGAGAGGATCTGCAAGGAGGAATGGCAGAGGATCCCCAAATCCAGGTGTGAAAAACTTGTTGCATCTTTCCCAAAAAGACTCATGGCTGTATTAAATCAAAAGGGTGCTTCTACTAAATACTGAGCAAAGGGTCTGAATACTTAGGACCATGTGATATTTCAGTTTTTCTTTTTTAATAAATCTGCAAAAATGTCAACAATTCTGTGTTCTTCTGTCAATATGGGGTGCTGTGTGTACAATAATGAGGAAAAAAAAATAACTTAAATGATTTTAGCAAATGGCTGCAATATAACAAAGAGTGAAAAATTTAAGGGGGTCTGAATACTTTCTGTACCCACTGTATATATATATATTAGTATACCTAATACTGACACCCTCTATTCGAAATATATTTAAAGTTTTTAGTTTTAATGTTGATTTTGATGTCCTACCCCAATAGCTATATTCTTTTTTCATTGTTTTTGTACAGTATTTAGATGGAGACCATCCTCAGAGTTTGGTCAATCATGCAGCAAGTGAAAATGAGAACAAATATAGTAAAAGTTAATTAAATGAAAGTGTTTAAACAGCGATTGTACTTTAGAGCATTTTTTGTGGTCTGTCTACAAAGCGGCCACGCGACACAAGGCCTCGATCTTACTATTTCACTGTTACATGTACAGCTATTTCATTTAGAGCACATAAAGTTACGCATTACAAGTTGAAGATGGCGTGAAAACACTATTTTCTCTGCACGCGTTTTTACTTGTATTTTTTAAACATTGCAACAACCACATTTGTCAACATGATTTATTTTGTAATTTCATGTGAAGTGGTTCACAAAATGGCTGCCTTACCAGAGTCTACTCACGTCATGCCTGCTGCTCCAGGACCTGCTCAAATCATGCCAGTTAAGTCAAAGTTTGCTCATGTCATGTCTACTAAGTTAAAGCCTGATCACATCATGTCTGCTAATATCATGTCTGCTACCCCAGGGCCTGCTCACGTCATGCTGGCTACTCAAAAGATTATTCACAACATGGCTGCCATTCAAGAGCTCAGTTGTAAGATGGCTTCAACTCAAGAGTCTCTTCGGCAAATGGCCGCCGTTCTAGAGTCTCATCATGTCTCAGCTGATCTTCCAGAGTTTCATCATAATATGCCGGCCATGCCAGAGTCTGCTCACATCATGCTGGCCACGCCTGAGTCCCCGGCCAAGATGGCCGCCATGCCTGAGCCTCGCCATGTCACGGCTATCACCAAAGTTTCCCCAATGGATTGTTTTTGGGGGGGCTATAGTACTCAAGCTCCTTCGGATGCGGAGCTTGGGCCAGGACTGATTGCTAGTGTGTTTTTAGTCAATTGCTGATTGTTATGTTTTTGTGTTCATTGAGATATTGGTTAAAATTTTACTTTTCAAAGGGGATGTACTCATTTACGCTGAGCACTATATATATGTATACAGTGGTACGGAAAGTATTCAGACCCCCTTAATTTTTTCACTCTTTGTTATATTGCAGACATTTGCTGAAATCATTTAAGTTCATTTTTTTTCTCATTAATGTACACACAGCACCCCATATTGACAGAAAAACACAGAATTGTTGACATTTTTGCCGATTTATTAAAAAAGAAAAACTGAAATATCACATGGTCCTAAGTATTCAGACCCTTTGCTGTGACACTCATATATTTAACTCAGGTACTGTCCATTTCTTCTGATCATCCTTGAGATGGTTCTACACCTTCATTTGAGTCCAGCTGTGTTTGATTATACTGATTGGACTTGATTAGGAAAGCCACACACCTGTCTATATAAGACCTTACAGCTCACAGTGCATGTCAGAGCAAATGAGAATCATGAGGTCAAAGGAACTGCCTGAAGAGCTCAGAGACAGAATCGTGGCAAGGCACAGATCTGGCCAAGGTTACAAAAAAATTCTGCTGCACTTAAGGTTCCTAAGAGCACAGTGGCCTCCATAATCCTTAAATGGAAGACGTTTGGGACGACCAGAACCCTTCCTAGAGCTGGCCGTCCGGCCAAACTGAGCTATCGGGGGAGAAGAGCCTTGGTGAGAGAGGTAAAGAAGAACCCAAAGATCACTGTAGCTGAGCTCCAGAGATGCATTCGGGAGATGGGAGAAAGTTGTAGAAAGTCAACCATCACTGCAGCCCTCCACCAGTCGGGGCTTTATGGCAGAGTGGCCCGACGGAAGCCTCTCCTCAGTGCAAGACACATGAAAGCCTGCATGGAGTTTGCTAAAAAAACACCTGAAGGACTCCAAGATGGTGACAAATAAGATTCTCTGGTCTGATGAGACCAAGATAGAACTTTTTGGCCTTTATTCTAAGCGGTATGTGTGGAGAAAACCAGGCACTGCTCATCACCTGTCCAATACAGTCCCAACAGTGAAGCATGGTGGTGGCAGCATCATGCTGTGGGGGTGTTTTTCAGCTGCAGGGACAGGACGACTGGTTGCAATCGAGGGAAAGATGAATGCGGCCAAGTACATTGATATCCTGGACAAAAACCTTCTCCAGAGTGCTCAGGACCTCAGACTGGGCCGAAGGTTTACCTTCCAACAAGACAATGACCCTAAGCACACAGCTAAAATAACGAAGGAGTGGCTTTACAACAACTCCGTGACTGTTCTTGAATGGCCCAGCCAGAGCCCTGACTTAAACCCAATTGAGCATCTCTGGAGAGACCTAAAAATATCTGTCCACCAACGTTTACCATTCAACCTGACAGAACTGGAGAGGATCTGCAAGGAGGAATGGCAGAGGATCCCCAAATCCAGGTGTGAAAAACTTGATGCATCTTTCCCAAAAAGACTCATGGCTGTATTAAATCAAAAGGGTGCTTCTACTAAATACTGAGCAAAGGGTCTGAATACTTAGGACCATGTGATATTTCAGTTTTTCTTTTTTAATAAATCTGCAAAAATGTCAACAATTCTGTGTTTTTCTGTCAATATGGGGTGCTGTGTGTACATTAATGAGGAACAAAAATGAACTTAAATGATTTTTAGCAAATGGCTGCAATATAACAAAGAGTGAAAAAATTAAGGGGGTCTGAATACTTTCCGTACCCACTGTATATATATTAGGGAGTGAAAATGGCTGATAAGCCTATAAGTACTTCTCTGCAGCCATCTACTAGTGGTAATTTAATGTATTTTTTATTTTTAAATAAGTGTTTGCTTTCCTACATTATGAAACTTTTAGTTTTATAAATGGGGCAACCTATGAGGGATGAACAAATAATGTCATCACATTAAAAATAACTTTAAAATTCGGTAATACTTATGGCTTTGAAGTGCTGGGAAGAGTTGTGTGAAGCATTTAAAAACACTTTAAGACATTAGACCATTTCTGCCACAAGTTGTTCCTGTAGTTTTACTATGTTAAATCCATGGTGAATGGTAGTGATTTGTGTTTATTGAACAATGTTTCTGCTGGTTTCCACATCAGTGGCGTTTGTTCTGATGTCTGTAGCTTTAACATAATTCTGTGCCGAATTTGAATGCTTCTCACAAGATTTGACAGAGATGTTATTGATTCCGCAGTGAATTTGACTACTTCACTGTATCTCCCTGCGCTGTGTATAACGGTGTCGCGTGATCGAGAGCAGCCCGCGGCTCCGGTCCGAGCAGATAAATGGTCTGCGCCATATAGCCCAAACTAGTAGCGCGGATTTGTTCCGCTTTCAGTTCGTTTGTCCCATGTAGCTCTTGTAAATCGGGCATGAAGAGAACGCAAAGCTGTTCATTCCATTTTTAGAACTGAGAAACAACCTTTCTTTGACTGAATGCGCATTGCGATGACGTCAGAGGACGTGTCTAAGCGCAAAATCTGTGGAAAATCTGCGGCAATTTGGAAAATTTGCGAAAATAGCGGAGTTTGCTTGATTTTGCGATAAATTCAGCGATCGCAGAATCCTGGAGGGACTGTAAGACGCTCACTGAACAGAGCAGATTCAGAGAAAGAGCTGCGCACATCTCTACTACTCACCTCTATCTCTGTCTACACACAAGTACAGGAATATCTAGACCACGGCCAATCTGAGGGGGGGTCCGCCCTTCACTATCTCTGATTGGTTTAGACCACGATATGAACCTAACGTGTGTCTATTGTTGAACCACAGAGAGACTTTCTGAGTCGCGGAGACTTTGTTTTTTTTTCTCGAACGGCTGGTCGCACCTGTGTGACCTCAGATTTTTTTTTGTCACACCATTGAGAAATTAGGTCGCACATGCAACCAAATTGGTCGCACTCTATAGCCCCTGGATATGTACGTTTATTTTTTACAGACGTCCATATGAGAAAAAATTACCATCCGAATCAGGCTTTTGCCTCATTGTGAAGGAGCAGCAAGACTCTGCTCATTCAGTTACCTGAGTGTACATTTGTATTAGTGATGTGGGGAAGACAAAGGAGGTTGTGATGGACTTCAGGAGAAACTCTGTTGACCACCCCCCACTGACCACCGACAGCTCGACTGTGGGGAGAGCAGCACTAAATTCCTGGGGGTGCACATCACAGAGGACCTCACCTGGACCACCAACACTACATCACTCTCCAAGAAGGCGCAATAGCGCCTACACTTTCTCCACCTGCTGAAAAGAGCAAGTCTCCCTTCACCCATCCTCAACACCTTCTACAGGGGAACCATTGAGAGTAGTGCTGGCGGTATACCGTTTCATACCGAATACCGGAGTTTATTTTTCTTATGATATATATTTTTTAAATCCCGCAATACCCGTGTATGTCGTTTAAGCAACGTTCGGAACGCGACACTGTTTAAGACGGGCCTCTTTTCACTTTTTTCACTGAGGACACAGCTGTATGTGTTGTACTAAGCATGGAAGTTCTTGAACTGAAGCTGTAGCACTAGAAGAACGTGAACTCAGCCACAAATATCCACCGCCATCAGCTCCCCCACACACACACACACTATTTCCACCGCCCGCTGCCATCAGCTTTCTCACACACACACATGAGCGCAACTTCAGCACTATATTTAGCAACTTTGAGACCCTTTTAGGGTTTGTTTTTTCTTCCATAAATGGTACATACTGACAAACCAAGCGACTTTTCTGGATAAACCTTAGCTACGGTTCAGTTGGAAGATGTCTCTAGTACTGCCCCCCGAAAGCATAAGGTCCGCCTCTCCTGGCGCAGTGTCGCCTCTCTTGGCGTCTCTTCTGTGCAGTGAGCGGTAGAGAAGCAGCATTCAGCTGGCCGTACCGCAGCAGACTCGACAGTAAATGAGTACAAAACAGCGTTTCCATGCACCTGTCGTCGTTAACTGACTGTTTGGGATTATAAATATGAGCATAATTCATCTGTTAATATTATGTGCTATTTTTATTTTATTTTTACTCAGACGCAGTGCGCTGCATGAGACAAAAAATAATAGCCAAAACCACCACATAGCCGCTCTTTAGTTATGCATGTTGATTTTTTGTCAGACAATGTCGCGATTTATAAATGAGTGACTCCTGGTTAACATGTATTAGTGGGTCATGTTTAGTCACTTAATATGGAATTTTTCTACAATATTCACTCTTCATGATAGTAAAATAGTAACATTGTTAGTCAGTCTACCGCAGTATTTACTCTCTCAATCAGTAGAAAATGTGGTTAACACCCGGTCATGCATGAAAAAAAATAAATACCGTCATAGACCGTGAAACTGGTAAAATGTTGAAAAATACCATGATATAAATTTTTGGTCATACCGCCCAGCACTAATTGAGAGTGTGCTGACCAGCTGCATCACTGTCTGGTACGGGAACTGTAGTGCAGCAGACCGCAAGACCCTCCAGCAGACAGTGAACACAGCTGCAAAAATCATCGGTGCCCCTCTCCCCTCCATTCTGAATATTTTCTTGGATGCTCCAGTAAAGCCAATAGTATCGTGAAGGACCCCACCCATCCCTCCCACAGTCTTTACCAGCTCCTACCATCAAGAAGACGGTACCGGAGCATCAGAACCCGCTCAGCCAGACTGCTCAACAGCTTTTTCCCCCAGGCTGTGAGAGCCCTGAACTCACATCACCCTGCCCCTTTCTGAAACCCCAAACAAACCCCCTACCTCCTGAAACATGGACACCCCCCCCCCCCCCCAACCTTACCACATAAAAAAAAAACTATAACATTTGATTTTGTGCAATTCAAAGTGTGCTACACACAGGTGAGTGGGCCTGCACAAAACACCTGCACCTAACACACACTCCTCTACTCGCACTAGACACTTCCACACACTACTGTGTGTACATAATCCCACCAAAAAACTCATTAATATATGTATGTTTATATAATTAATTAAGTTATTTATTTAATTAATAATAAAAAAAAAACTAATTCTCCATTCTGTCACAGAGGGAGATTTGGTTCCTTGTCGCTGTCACCTTTGGCTTGCTCAGTTGGGGAGACTTAATTTCTAGTGATTATCGTCAATTTGATTTCACAGATATTATTTAAGCAAAAATAAGCTTGACAATGACATCTCTGAATTCAATAATGAAATGCCTTTAACTGAAAATTGAGTGTTTAATCTTATTATTATACATTACTGACACTCTATCCTCCAATTTGTTACTGTAAGTGCTTTGACACAATCTGTATGGTTAAAAGCACTATATAAATAAAGGTGACTTGACATGCACTACAAATCACCTTGCACTGTTCCCCAGCCAGCTGCTTGAATGTTTCTCTTTTTGCACATGTACAGTATTTGTGGGTCATCTGCACAGTTTGTATTTTTTAGTTTATGTATAGGTAACCACTTTTATATATATAATATTGTCACGGGGTGAAGAATCACACGACAAGGATTGAGTGACCCCTGACAGACCTGTGAAAGCTGCCCAGATCCGTGAGAGACTGTCGGCGTTGGCGTTCGCGGCTCCAGCCCGATGACGCACAACAAAGTCGAAGTCCTGGAGCGCGAGGAACCATCGGGTCACCCTGGCATTGGTGTCCTTGGCTCGAGCCATCCACTGAAGGGGTGCGTGGTCGGTGACCAGGGTGAACTTCCGGCCAAGGAGGTAGTAGCGCAGCTCTAGGACTGCCCATTTGACGGCCAGGGCCTCCTTTTCCAACGCAGCGTAATTCCTCTCGGCTGGGATCAGCTTTCTGCGGATATAAATGACAGGATGCTCCTCACCTTCCTGGATCTGTGACAGGACAGCTCCCAGTCCCGTATCGGAGGCATCCATCTGCAGCAGGGAGGGCAGCTAAAGTCAGGGGCTCTGAGTACTGACTGGCGCTGAGTGAGGGCCCCTTTCACCCGCTCGAAGGCTTCTTTCCCCCTCTGGTCCACTGTATTTTCTCCGGCTGCCCCTTCCTGGTCAGTCTGTCAGGGAGGCGGCTAAAGAGGAGAAGTTAGGGATGAAGCAGCGATAGTACCCCGCCAACCCTAAGAAGGCTCGTACCTGGGTTTTGGTCTCAGGTCGCGGTGCGTACCGCTTCCACCTTCTTCTCCTGCGGCCGAATGAGACCCCGTCCGACTTGGAAACCCAGGTACTTTGTCTCGGAGAGTGCAAGGTGGCATTTGCGAGGGTTGGCGGTGAGCCCAGCCCTCCGGAGCTCCGAGAGCACCCTCCGTAGCCGGTCCAGGTGGTCTTCCCATGCCTCGGAATGGATCACGACGTCGTCGAGATACGCAGCGACGTATGACTGATGGGGCCGTAGCAGGATGTCCATCATCCGCTGGAACGTGGCGGGTGCCCCGTGCAGGCCGAAGGGAAGGGTCCGGTACTGCCAGTGGCCACTAGAGGTGGAAAAAGCAGTCTTAGGTTTGGCATTTTCGGAGAGGGGTACCTGCCAGTAGCCTTTAGTGAGGTCCAATGTCGAGATATATAACGGGCCCTTCCCAGCCGGTCCAGCAGCTCATCCACCCGAGGCATGGGGTATCCGTCGAACTCAGAGACTTCGTTGAGGTGGCGGAAGTCATTGCAGAAACGGAGGGTGCCGTCCGGTTTCGGGACCATCACGATTGGGCTGGACCACGGGCTGCGTGACGGTTCTATCACCCCTAACTTCAGCATTTGTTGTACTTCCTCCTCAATAGCTTGCCGACGAGCCTCAGGGACGCGGTAAGGCCGTGCCTGACAATGACCCCTGGAGGCATCCGGATGTCATGCTGCAGGGTGTTGGTCTGCCCGGGAAGAGACGAAAACACATCAGAAAACTGACCGATCAGGTGCTGCAGCTCCCCCTTTTGGGCAGCCGAGAGATTAGGGTTAATGTCCACCACCACGGGATCAGAGGTGGCAAGGGCTGCGAGCTGGTCTCTAGACCCCACCCACTTCTTCAGAAGGTTTATGTGGCAAAGTTGCTCGGCTCTTCTCCTTCCTGGCTGACGTACATGGTAAGTAACCGGCCCAATCTTCTCTAGCACCGTGTAGGGCCCCTGCCAGGTGGCCAGGAACTTACAAGCGGCGTTGGGGACTAGAACCATAACTCGGTCTCCGGCTGGAACTCCCGTGGTTGGGCCGGCCGGTTGTAGTGGCGCTGTTGAGCCTGCTGCGCTTTACTCAGATGCTCCCGGACTAATGGCATGACCCGTCGATCCTTTCCCTCATCTGTTTCACATGCTCGATCACTGAGCGATGGGCTGTCGGCTGTTGCTCCCAAGCCTCCTTTGCCACATCCAGGAGGCCACGGGGGCCGGCCAAAGAGGAGCTCGAAGGGGTGAAACCGGTGGAGGCCTGGGGCACTTCGCGGATCCCAAAGTGGACGTAGGTGATCATGAGGTCCCAGTCACACTTGTCCTCCGCGACCACCCGTCTCAGCATCTGCTTCACAGCGTCTGATTAAAGCGTTCGACCAGTCCGTCGTCTGGGGGTGGTAGACGTGGTCCTCAGTTGCTTCACCCGCAACAGCCGCAGAGGTCAGCCATTAGCCGGACATAAAGGGGTACCCTGATCGGTCAGGATTTCCGCTGGGATGCCGACTCGGCTGGATAGCAGGAAGAGTTCCTGGGCAATGGCTTTTGTGCGGTGGCTTTTCGAGGGAACTGCCTCTGGCCGGGTGGCTGTTCCAGATGTGTTCAATGCTTCAGCCTATAATCACCTCGCTTGTTCCTTTCCGAATGAGCCCCCCCTCCGTCACCTGCTGAAGACATCATAGAAAAGGTTAGGGTATTTGGGAGGGGACTCACCATCTCGCCCGCTATCCGGGGCCCACAGAACGGGGAGCTGACGAGGTCCTTTCGTGGGCTTCCGTCTCCGGCGGTCCCTTCGGGGGCTGGCAGGCTGCGTCGTCGTGGCCAGTAGGCTCAAAAACCCGGGCCAGTCTCTCCCGATCAGCACGGGAAGATCCTTTACCACCCCGACTTCCACAGGCCAGGTGCCGTCACGGCAGAAATGGTCACTCTGCAAGCGGGGACTTGTCGTGTATCCCCGTGACACATGTGATGGGGAGGAAGGTTTTATACTCCATGCGGGGAGAGAGAAGGGAGACTGCACCAGGCTGACAGCACTGCCGGAATCCAGGATGGCCTGAACGGCTTGCCGTTAATCTTTACGTCCACTTCGGGAGCCCCAGCAGGTAGGTCGCGTGCACAATGCATCCTGCCAGCCAGGTCCGGGCGGGAGCCGTGGGAGCCTCTGTCGGCATGGCTCGTCCCGGGAAGGGAGGCCCCAGCCCCTCTCAGTGTCGCCTTCCGGCGTGCGTCGCTCCTGGAACACCCTCGGGAAATGGCGGCGCTCGCTCCCGACATCCCGCTGTGGCTGCATCTGCCAGCTCTATCCGCCTCCACGAGCTCCGAGGTAGGGTTGGGCTCCTCATTCCAACCACCTGTCGGTGAGAACGGGAAGGGCTCGGGGAAAACGATCTACCACCACCCACCCGTTCGGCCACCTGACTGGCCGATGAGGCCCCTCCAGTAGCCAGTGTTTGCGCGAGTCGCATGAGTTCGGCGCCTGGGCACGGGCTGGCAGACGGGGCTTAAATTCCCACTCATGGAAATACTGAGCGGCACAGATGGGTGATGGCCGATGGGCTAGATCTCCTTCTTGACCTCCCATACTGACTGGCAGAGGCGGCGGGAAGAGCGAAGTAGCATGCTGAGCTTCACCCTCCAGCTTCGCTTCGTCACCGTCAGCAGGGGAGCCAGCGCCCATGCCCAGTCGTCCGGATGCCATCCTTCAGAAGTTGCTGTGTGTTTCAAACATCTGCAAATATGCTTCCACATCATCGTGAGGGGTCATTTTGGGGAGCAGTTTAGCGGCTTGCACTCGGGGGTCCAGCAGCGGAACGCTTTGAGCGGCGGCAGTACGAAGCTCTGCAAGCCCCTGCTCCGTCTCTCCTTGACGGTGGCGAGGTGCTCAATGATCTGTTGCTGCCGGATGCTAACCTCAGTGAGCCGCTGGAG
The DNA here is from genome assembly GCA_027422405.1 of Ptychobarbus kaznakovi. NCBI lineage: Eukaryota > Metazoa > Chordata > Actinopteri > Cypriniformes > Cyprinidae > Ptychobarbus > Ptychobarbus kaznakovi. The sequence goes on along the minus strand of CM049794.1, from coordinate 12,446,954 downwards.
GATTTTGTCCATGTTGTGGGGGAGGAGCGCTCGCCTGGGACAATCAAAACCAAAAAAAATAAAATAATGTCAGGTGAAGAAGATCGTTTGTCGGTGATTCTTCACTACTGCTATGCCTGCATTCTCCACCAGTGTCACGGGGTGAAGAATCACACGACAAGGATTGAGTGATAAATGCCCAGAGGGTGGATTTATTGTGGCAAGAGGGTAGTGCAAAGCGGAGGGAAAATCCACAAGGGTGCTCCAGTGCGGGTAGTGCTCTCTTCCTCCTTCTCCAGTGCAGTGAGTCCATGCTATGCTTCAGTGAGGGCTGCTCGGTCACACGCTGCTATCTGTGGGAGAAATGAGATGGCAAGTTAGTGCTTAGTCTCATGGAGAAGCCTCCTCATGTGCTGGGTTTGCGTGGCTTATGTAGCCATCCCATGATGAGCCGCAGGTGTTACCGATCAGCCTGTGATTAGGCCGGGCAGGTGTTCCTCGCCTGTTTCCAGGGCGACGCTGATGAGCTTCGGGACACTCGTCACAATATGTATAGTCAAATCTGACAGTTGGATAGTTATGTATAGTTTTTTACTGTTTTACTTCATTGTTGTATGTCTGTATTCATATAGCACCGTGGTCCTGTGAGGCATGACATTTCGTTCCACTAAATGTCCACACATGTAGCGGAATGACAATAAAGCTTAACTTGACTTGACTTGATAGAGAAACTTGCAGTTTGTTAACGTCTTTGTTTTCCTTCTTTTGAGAAGTGATTTGAATATTCATGTATTGAAACAGATGGAAAATTGACAGGCTTGTGAGGCAGTTGTGTGGATGTTTTGCCCTCCAGGTGTCCATACCAGTCACGTGACTGAAAACTCTAAATAGGCGACAGTGTATCCAGCCCAAATTAACCTTGCTGTAATAATGCTTTGATTTTTTAGCAGCAGTGAATTGCACTTTATGGATTCTTATTGCACTTTTACATTGTAGGTTTTTTCTCCCCACGTGCTCCCTGTGATCCAGTTTCCCCATGTGTGATTGTTCATGTCATTCGCCTGTGTCTCACCAATTTCTCCTCGTTGTATTTAAAGCCATGTATTTAAAGTGATTGTCTGCCCCATGGTCCCTTGTCCTGTGTTCCAGGACAACATCTTCCAGAATGTCCTACGTGTGTGTCCTGCCTGTATTACCCCGTCCTGTGGATTATTAAAAACTGTTTATTGTAATTCTCCTACGTTCTCCTCGTTCCTCGCTCCAACGCAGTAGCGACTGTGACACTAATGTTATCTCATCGTTATTTATGACAGTGACATAAAGAAGTGAGTGAAGCCAGACATTGGCAGCCTTTTCTGAACTAATGTGAAATTGTAAGAGGAATCATCAAAACAATAAAAGACAAGGATCAAACTTCAGATCTTTGATGCTACTTACCTTTTAAACAAGAAATGTTATTTTGTCTCAATACCTTAAATTTAGATACATAAAAATGTAGTACCTGACAGGAAATAGTTTTTTTTATATTATTGAATGTTGAGTTTCAAGCACTGAAACTCAACCGACATGTCACAACAATTCATCCGGAGCATGTAAATAAAAGTAAGGATTTTTTTCAGAGAAAGCAAGAAGAATACGTCAAGCAAACGGTACGACTGACTAACACATCACGACAATACACGAGAAAGCACAGCAAGCATTGTATCTTGCAGCCCTGCGTGTAGCCAAATGTAAAAAGCCTCACGCGATCAGGATATGTGCCGAGTGATGGTCGGGGACGAGCAAAATCTGCATTGCAAGATTTATTTTATATTGTAAAACTTGTATACTATTGTATATGTCTTCTATATTGAAAAACGATTTATTTTCTAAGTAGAGCAGACATGTTTTTATGTTTCTTGCAGAAAAACAGATTGCTGAAAAAACAAACAGATGCTGTTCAAATTGCAAACCAAACTTGAGCCACTGTCATTTACTCCATTAAATGTAATGTTTAATGCACTTTTTTTACAAATCAAATGTAAATGAACTTTTCAGTATTGATCTACTATGGACATCATAAACAACTGTTCGTATTCAATACTTTTGTTGCACTTATCAGACAATATTATTGTTAACCGTCAAAACTCTTTTATATCAAATTTGTTATATTTTATGAAATGTAGACTTTAACCAATTTTGTATATTCAACATCAGAGACATAAGGCTACAAACAGAATTGTTGTTCCAGCATTGTAAAAATTTATTTGTTTTTGGTACAATCTAAAATTTGTAAGTAAAATTGTAAGTTTGAGGATGTTTTCGTCATGAGTTTTCTTTTAGGTGGCCACAAAATAACTCACCCTACACAAGGGGGCCTCCTCCTGAAACAGTTTGAGAACCACTGATCTATAGTGTCGAACGCAGCCCAAAGATCAAGTAAAACTAGCAATGAGATGCAGCCTTGGTATGTAGCAAGAAGCAAGTCATTTGTAATTTTAACAAGTGCAGTTTATGTGCTATGTTGGGGCCTAAACCCAGACTGAAATTCATCATAGATATCATTTTTTTTGCAAGGAGCTCAATTGAGCAGACACAACTTTTCTAATATTTTTAGACATAAACAGAAGATTTGAAATGGGTCTGTAATTTGCCAGTTCACAGGGATCAAGTTTTGTTTTCTTAATAAGAGGCTTAACAACTGCCAGCTTGAATGGTTTTGGGACGTGACCTAAAGATAACGATGAGTTAATAATATTGAGAAGCGGTTATTCTGCTACAGGTAACGACTATATCAATAATTTAGTGGGTACAGGATCTAATAAACATGTTGTTGGTTCAGATGCAGTGATAATTTTATTTAGTTCAATATGTCCTATAGTTGTAAAGCACTGCAGTTTTTCTTTGGGTGCGATGAATGAAGCTGAAATACTAGACGCTGTAGAATATACATTTGTTATTGTATTTCTGATTTTATCTATTTTATCAGTGAAGAAATTCATAAGGTCATTACTATTAAACTGTGAGGGAATATTTAGATCTGGTGACATCTTTTTGTTTGTTAACCACTGTGCTAAATAAAAACCTTGGATTGTTTTGGTTATTATTTATGAGTTTGCGGATGTGCTCGGTCCTGGCAGCTTTTAGAGCCTGTCTATATAGCTGGACATAATGTTTTTCCACGCAATTCTAAAGATTTCCAAGTTGTTTTTTCTCCATTTGCACTCAAGATTCCGAGTTTCTTTCTTGAGAGAATGGGTATAACTGTTGTGCCATGGTGCAGCACGTTTTTCTCTAACCTTTTTTAATTTGATTGGGGCAACTGTCTCTAACGTAATAGAGAAGCTAGTTCCCATATTGCTAGTAATTTTGTCTAGTTCATTTGTATTTATCGGTACACAGAGCAGTTGAGATAAATCAGGCAGGTTATTTTGTGAATGTGTCTTTAGTTGCTGGAACAATAGTTCTGCCTTGACGATGACGCGGAGCCACATAGTTTTTTATTTAGTTATTTAGCAGATGCTTTTATCCAAAGCGACTTACAAATGAGGACATTATAGAAGCAATCAAAACCAACAAAAGAGCAATAACATGCAAGTGCCATTACAAGTCCTGGTTAGCCTAACGCAGTACACGTCGGAAGGATTTTTTTTTTTTTGAAAACTAGTATGTAAAATATAGAAACATTAAACTTAGTGTTAGTTTTACAAGAAAAGCTAGCAATTAGAGAATAAATATGCAATTGATAGAGGGTCAAATGTTTGTGTTTTTTTTTATAAAAAGAAGACAGATTAGATAAAATAAATTTAGAATAGAGAGTGCTAGAGTTAGAGGGTCAAATAAAGATGGATGAGATGTGTTTTTAGCCGTTTCTTGAAGATGGGTAAGGATTCAGCTGCTCGGATTGAGTTGGGCAGGTCCAGTGGTGTAGTCGGGGCCATACGCAAGTATACGCTGTATGCTTTCTTTTTTCCTCAGGCTGTTTGCGTATTACGACTTCTAAGGATCAATATTTGCGTATACCCACTTCTTTTGTTGTTTCGCAAGTCCGTAATCTAGCTTCCCCTATAATGGTTTTCAATACAGTTTGAAACTCGTGATTCTTTGTTGTAATTGGTGCATTATCACTTCAGCCTTTTCCCGCCCATCATCGACTGAGTGCGCGTGTCCGCTGCATTGAGGGAACTCCCTCCACTCAATGCCGCTTTTGTTTTTCACCTACGAGCAGGGAGAGCCTACTGGCCATCGGGAGCACTGGGACATTCCCGGTGGATCGGTCGAGTAGTGGCCGAAGCGAGGAAGACCTCCCCCACATTAGGCACTGTTTTTAAACTGTTTTACAGCGAACTGCAAAAAGCAAATACTCCAAAGGTGTGAATCGGCGCCATGCAATGCATCCGCCAGCCGCGCGCAATGTAAAGTGATAAACAGCGCAAGTCGCTTCATTCATTCAGATGTGACAGAATTATTGTTATAGTCGTGTGATATATGAGAACATTAAAGGTTCTGTAGTGATTCAGCCACAACAATGTACACTGCATGAAGAGGTAAACTGGAAAACACCAATACCCTCCAAAATTTGGACACACCCTAGAAAAGTGCGGTTTGGGACAATATTGGCATGAATCCTTTTTAATGTGTGATAATTTTGCAACACAAACTACGAAAACATATTTTATTACATAAACTGGATACATGGAAACTCTATAAAATGGGCTAAACAAGTAATTTGATTGGCAAGAGCTATTTGTAAACTATCTAACCTAAATTGTGTTCTAACTTGTTAAATGTATTCTAAACTTAATTGGCAATGAATTGTTGAAGCTATTACAGTGTGCTGACCCAAACATCTTTTAAAACCCTGGGCCAAGTTTAAACCAGTAACCAGGCATCACAGCTGGAAAAGGGGCATGTTTGACTTTGACATGTATACATTGCCATTATTATGTTTTATTGCTGGTTATTGCAGCCCTGCCTACATGCAAAATCCCCTTGCAGGAAGTACAATTCCCTTCCTAATAATACAATCAGTGTATAAATGCAGAAAATAAAACATTAAATTCAATGTTAGGGGCGACTGGGTAATAGTAAACCACTTTTTTCTTTAGGACTACACCACTGGGCAGGTCATTCCACCAGATGGGAACAGTAAATGAAAAAGTCAGTGAAAGGGATTTTGTGCCTCTTTGGGATGGTACAGTAATGCGTCGTTCACTTGCAGAACGCAAGCTTCTAGAGGGCACATAAGTCTGAAGTAATGAATTTAGGTAAAGGGGTGCAGAGCCAGAGGTGGTTCTGTAGGCAAACATTAATGCCTTGAATTTAATGCGAGCAGCTATTGGTAGCCAGTGCAAATTGATGAACAGAGGTGTGACGTGCATTCTTTTCGGCTCATTAAAGATTAATCTTGCAGCAGCGTTTTGGATTAATTGTAGAGGTTTGATGGAACTGGCTGGAAGACCTGCCAAGAGAGCATTTCAATAGTCAAGTCTGGACAGAACAAGAGCCTGAACAAGGAGTTGTGTTGCATATTCCGAGAGAAAGGGCCTGATCTTCTTAATATTATATAATGCAAATCTACAGGACCGGGCAGTTTTAGTAATGTGGTCTGTGAAATTCAGCTTATCATCAATCACAACTCCAAGGTTTCTGGCTGTTTTTGAAGGAGCTATGGTTGATGAGCCTAATTGGAAGGTGAAATTGTGATGAAACGATGGGTTTGCTGAAACAACAAGCAGTTCTGTCTTAGCTAGGTTTAGTTGAAGGTGATGGTCCTTCATCCAGCTAGAAATGTCCGCTAGACATGCTGAGATGCGAGCAGCTATCGTCAGATCATCAGGATGGAATGAGAGGTAGAGTTGAGTGTCACCAGCATAGCAGTGATATGAAAAGCCATGTTTATGAATGACAGAACCTAGTGAAGCCATGTAGACAGAAAAGAGAAGTGGTCCAAGAACTGAGCCCTGTGGCACCCCTGTAGCTAGATGTTGCGACTTGGATACCTCACCTCTCCAAGATACTTTGAAGGACCTATCTGAGAGGTAAGAGTCAAACCACTGGAGTGCGGTTCCTGAGATGCCCTTTCTCAATAGGGTTGACAGGAGGATCTGGTGGTTGACCATATCAAAAGCAGCAGACAGATCCAGCAATATAAGTAATGAAGACTTGGAAGCCGTTCTTGCAAGTCTTAGATCTTCAACAACTGAGAGCAAGGCAGTTTCGGTGGAATGTCCACTGCTGAAGCCAGATTGGTTACTCTCCAGGAGGTTGTTCTGTGTGAGAAAGGCAGTGACTTGGTTGAACACAACTCGTTCAAGTGTTTTTGCAATGAAAGGTAGAAGGGAAACTGGTCTATAGTTCCCTAAAAGAGTTGGGTTAAGAGTGGGTTTCTTAAGAAGTGGGGTTATACGAGCCTGTTTAAATGCTGAGGGAAAAATTCCAGTGTGAAGGGATGTGTTAACGATGTGAGTGAGTGCAGGAACAACTGCAGGAGAAATAGCTTGAAGGAGATGAGATGGAATAGGATCAAGCGGAAAAGTAGTAGGATGACTGGAAAGGATGAGTTTAGAGACTTCTGCCTCAGAGAGTGGAGAGAAGTATGTGAACGAGTTTATGTTTGCTGGTAAGATGTGTTTGACAGATTGTGGTGTTGAAAATTGTGCAGAGAGGTTTGCAATTTTATTAATGAAGAATGTGCCAAAGTCGTCAGCTGTTAGAGTTGATGAAGGAGGGGGAGGAGGAGGACAAAGGAGGGAGGAAAATGTTTTAAAGAGCATGCGAGAATTAGGTGAATTGTTAATTTTGTCATGATAGTATGTCCTTTTAGCATTGGAGACATTAGCAGAGAAGTCAGAGAGGAGTGATCGATAAAAATTAAGGTCAGTAGGATTTTGTGATTTGCGCCATACCCTTTCTGCAGCCCTGAGTTTAGAACGATGTTCGCGGAGAACGACAGATAGCCAAGGGGCAGAAGGAGTGGTACGTGTTGGCCTGGAAGTTAAGGGGCAGAAAGTATCAAAACAAGACATCAGAGTGGAATGCATCAAGATATGATAACTGTTTAAGGGGAGGAAGCGAAGATGAAACCATAGCAGATAGTCGGGAGGGTGAGAGCGAGCGTAAGTTACGTCGAAAAGTGACATGTGGAGGGGTATTTGATGTGTCAGGAATCATGTTGAGGTTAAGAGTGAGGAAGAAGTGGTCCGAGGTGTGCAGTGGAGTAACCAGCACATGATCAGTGGAGCAGTGTCGTGTGTAAATAAGGTCCAGTTGGTTGCCTGATTTGTGAGTAGCCGTAGTTAACACTCTCTTGAGATCAAAAGAGGCAAGTAGAGTGTGGAAGTCTGCAGCTTGAGGTTTATCTAGGTGGATGTTAAAGTCTCCAAGTATAACTAAGGGTGTACCATCCTCAGGAAAGGTTGAGAGCAACAAATCTAATTCTTCCACAAAGTTAACTAGTTGTCCTGGAGGACGATAAACAACTACAAAATGGATTTTTAGAGGGTAGGTAATAGTAACCGAATGTGATTCAAAGGAGCTGTTTATACACAGAGATGATAAAGGAGTGAATTTCCAATTATTAGAGATGAGCAGACCAGTACCTCCACCTCTTCCAGTCAAACGGGGGGGGGGGGGGGGGAAGGAGAAATTATTGGAGAGTGCTGCAGGTGTAGCATTGTCCTCTGGTTTGATCCAGGTCTCTGTCAGGGCCATGAGGTTTAGCCTTGAATGACTAGTAATGGAAGTAATGAAATCAGCTTTGTTGACAGCAGACTGACAATTCCAGAGACCAATAGAAAAAGAAAGTAATGTATTAGTAGACATAGGCAAAGTACGTAGGTTGTTAGGATTGCGTTGTCTACAGTGTGTGATGCGGGGTTTGCGAGTGGTAGTGATAGTATTGATCTGCAAACACATAGTAAGAATTGGTTATAAAAACTAAAACAGAAGTGAAACAAGCAGTAAGAAATGGATAAATAAAAAGCAATACTTATATCCCTTGCCGGTGTCCCTGCCCGGTGGAGTCGCACGGTAGAGTCAATGGTCTTTACACTCTTCGGTCTGCACACAAGGAGGGCTTCACATGACGGCTGCCGCGACGGCTGCCGCGGTATATTAACCTTTTTAACCCCGTCTAACAAATTACTATTTGAATTCAGCTGAATACACTTTCCTGTTTATCACAACAAATGGCCAAGCAAGCACAGACACTGACAAGAGACGCGATACAGTATGAGACCAAACGCGATTTCAGCACGTCTCAACACAGTAAACAAAACAAGCGTTTCCTATAGAGGTGGGCATAGATTATTTTTTTTAATCTAGATTAATCTAGATTAATCTTGGAATTAATCTAGATTAAAATGGCTCATTTGAATTCTGCCGAAGGCATTCAGAATATGTGTGCTACCCAAATAATGACTAAAAGTAAGTCTTTGAGAACGGGTTTCTCAAGCCAGGTGGCGCATTAGACCAGGGGCTCATCTCCTGTTTCCAAAATGCATCATAAACTTTAATCTCTTCCCGTCCCAATCCCACGAAAAAACTGGAGGAAAATCCCGTTCCACTCCCGGAAGAATGACTCCCATTCCCTCCCACTCCCGTTGTTGTTTTTTTTTTTTTTCGATAACTGTCAATTACAGTAAAAATATAGTACAGATCACAGCGTGCCCACCTTATTAGTTGAATAAAACCCCAAAATGTCGTTTTTTGTTATTATATTGAACTGAAAGCCATCTTATTATGCACAGTGTTGCACAGATTAAATTTCATGTAAATCATCCATGCTAACACACGTCTTCTATTTTTTTTTTTTTGACATTTCACTCTCTATAGATATATTTTTCTATGTACTGTATTTTTAGATATATTCGAGTTTCGAAGTTTCTCGCTCAAGTTCACATGAGACCTAAAGCGCATCCTGTTTGCTTAAAAGCGCAACGTTTCGTTGTTATTCTGAGTGCACACAAATAAACGTAGAGTCTTTACAGATTCGAAAGATGTATTAGGCTACTTTTATCTGTATGACCAAAAATTACGGAGATTTTAAGAGCAAGTGAGCGCACCGGAGCCTGTCCTGCAGCAAACGCGCTTCCACACAAACACTTCAATAGCGCACATTTCTCTAGGTTAACATCATATTGAGCGGCCATGTAACGTTGCTACTACATACATCTTTCAGATGAAAAGCCATATTTGAGTTTGATGAATGATAGGTGAGCGTTTGGATGTCCTGCCCGATTGTATTACCACATAGACCAGCCGTTAACAATCTGTCCATCACAGACTGCGAGCCTCTAGTTCGAAGACTCGTTCTCGCCCCCTACAGTGCAATTCGGCTAGGTATACATCCGCGCTAAAATATCAGGGTGAAAGTCATCATAGCATGCGTAGTATAGACCCAGCTCCCAACCCAACTTTGAGAATAGATTAACGGCGATATTTTTTTTATCGCCGATAAGAGTCTCACGTTAACGCAGCACGTTAACGCCGATAACGGCCCACCACTAGTTTCCTAGCAACAGCAACTGCACTAAACACTAATGAGACAAGTAAATACACTTACGAGCTGCTTTTAACTTCCGCTGATAGATTGCTTCTCTCAAAGATTATTTCTTTACACTGTCTTTTGCTGGCGCTTGAACACACTTTCCTGTTTATCACAACAAATGGCCAAGCAAGCGCAGACACTGACAAGAGACGCGATACAGTACGAGACCAAACGCGATTTCCAACATAGTTAATATCAGTAATATGCAGCATGCACGATACAAGAAAATGGTCAGTGACATCATCACTTCTAGGTATAATATCTATATCATTAAGATCAATTCCATGCGATATAATTAAATCTAGCGTGTAATTAAAACGATGAGTGGGCCCGGTGACATTTTGCTTGACTCCAAAAGAGTTTATTAGGTCAGTAAACGCAAGTCCTAACGCATCATTTATATTATCTACGTGAATGTTAAAATCTCCTACAATTTGTGCTTTATCAACATTAATCAATAGGTCTGAGAGAAAATCTGCAAATTCTTTTAATCTGTATATGGCCCTGGCGGTCTATACACAGTAGCCAGAGCAAGAGATAGGACAGATGTATTTTGCATATCTGACAGTGTAACATTTAAGCATAAGAATTTCGAATGAGTTAAACCTGTGTCTTGTTTTCTGAGTAACATTGAGAATATCACTATATATTGTTGCGACACCGCCGCCACAACCAGTCTGACAAGGCTCATGCTTATAACAGTAGCTTGGTGGAGTAGATTCATTTAGACCAATATAATCATTTGTTTAAGCCAGGTTTCAGTCAGATAGAGTACATCAAAACTATTATCTGTCATCATTTAATTTACAATAACTGCTTTCGGTGTGTGTAACCTAATGTTTAGGAGCCCAAGTTTAAAAAAATATTTTTCAATTATTTTGCATTTTTCTGGTTTAATCACGATCAGATTTTTTCTAGATCCTGCATAAAATTTATATTTTGCCCTCACTATTCGGGGAACAGACGCAGCCTGTATAGATTGGAAACTGCAAGTACTTCTATCATTGAATTCGTATTGAACCGTTCGGTACGAGGCTTTCGGTTCGTTACGCATTACAAACCGAACAATTTGTTGGACTAATTCTATTATGTTTGGAAAATAAAAGAGCTTAAATTGTGTGAAAAATCAGTGCCACTGCACTGAACAACGCAGCCTGCTCCAAAGCGTCTGCTCCATACAGCGTTGCAGAGCGTCATTGGAGCAAATTGTAGCAGGAGTCATTGGACTGATCACGTAAAGAGAGGCGCTTTCATTGCAAGCGGTTTGGGTGAAGAGCCTGTTTTCATTTTAAAAAGCTTAACTTTGCTGTTTACCTCACATTAAGACTTTCTTTCTTTTATTTATTAATTTATTTTATTCCTCAGTGTTTGCTAAACCTTCTGTAATTTGTTAGTCCGTATATAATACTGCATATGGTGTATGCCACACCTCATCTTATTCGTTTTTGTAAATAAATTATGTAAGCTATGTCATTGTAGCCTGCTGTTTTATTGTTGTTGTGCTTTTTAATTAAGAATAGCAATGAAATCCATCTTTTGTTTTAGTCTTAAAAAGTGAAAGGTGAATAGATGTAAGCAAAACAGACAATTATATTTTCTTGTAAAAGGTGACTACAAGATCGCAAATTTAAAAGCGAAAGTGAAAGCATCTGAAGACTGGCTTATAACATTAGCAAAAGAGGAATTCCCCTTCACAAAATACAAATCACAAATAATACTAATGATGAAAAAGAACTTTCGTTACCATATAACTATAAACTATGATAAAAGTTAATCAGCATGTGTTCAACATCACGTGAAAGCTTTTGCTATTGCAGATTTTGTTATTATCCTCAAGCATGGCTCTCACATCTCATTTCACATTTTTGGCAGTGATTTTATGTGACAGAAACCTAAATAAACTTATTTTCTGTTTGTTTATTTTTTTTAGTTACTCTGAGATGTCTCTTCCCTGGAGATCTGCAGGTATGGAGTGAATGCATGAATAAACCCAGTTTTAGCCAAAGGGGATCCCCTATGTAATTTTAATCATTATTCGACGACAGCTTTTATACCTCAGTAAAGAGTGGAGCATTACAGTTATATTTATACAGCAGGCTTTGGCACATTCGATCATCGATAGGTTACAAAAACGATTAAACGAGTAATCGGGGGGCGGGACATGTCGTAATGGAGATAATGAAAATATCTGAAGACTGTTATGAAAATTAATGATACAAATATGACATGAAAACATGTCTATGAAAACATTAACACTTGATTAGATGTTAGATCATGATTATAATGCAACAATGTTAATAAAAGAAGCATCTTAAAAAGACAAGCTGCCTAAGGTGAAGCTAATTGTATGCCAGTACACTGAAACCAGTTCTATGACACTTCCTATGATATTAATCAGATAACTTGGATACAGGTTCTAACTTACACCGTCTGGTGCTACTTGGACACGTCATCAGTGATGAACCCGAGGTCATCAGGTGTTTCGGGTCTTTAATCAACAGACACCCTCGCCTGAGCGACCCTGCTGGGGGTGATCAGTCCCCGGCCTGTGTCCAAGTGGCATGCTACTCCACGGATCTCCCCTCCAGATCCACAGCCATCGTGAGGCTTTTTCAGTAGCCTCAGAGATATTCTTTAGGGCTCGTCTGCACAGTTGACCTTTAACTCCAAGGAGTTTGAGTGCTCGGAGCAACGACTGTCCAGCAAAACCCCGGCAACTGACCTCCACTTGTTCACAGCGTGCTTTCCAGCCGCCACTCCTGCACTCCTCCACCAGCTCAGCATACTTGGCTCTCTTGCGCTCATTTGCCTCCTCCAATCTGTCTTCCCAGGGGACAGTAAGCTCCACCATGACCACCTGCCTGGTCGACTCCGATGTTATCACCATGTCTGGGCGGAGTGAAGTGGCCGTGATGTGATTTGGGAACTTGAGCTGCCTTCCCAGGTCCACTTGAAGGTGCCAGTCTCTTGCATTGGCGAGGAGTCCACCTGGGGAGCGTGGCTGCTGTTGTGCCTTCTCCCCAGCTCTGACAAAGAAGATAGTATGCTTGGAGGGATGCTGACACTTACTGCTCTGAATCGCTGCGATTATTGAATCTCCCAAAGCCCTGAGGACCTGATCATGGCGCCAGCGATTGCGCCCATCCCCCAAAGCCTTTGGACAACAACTGAGGATATGCTCCAGTGTGCCACTCCTTTGGCATAACATAGACGTAACATTACATCTTGTATCTGCACAAAAGGATGCATATGGCAGTGATCTGTAAGTTATGTGCAATACAGAGAGAGAGAGAGAGAGAGAGAGAGAGGAGAGAGAGCTCTCAGAGAACTTTGAGAAGAAAACCGAACTCTCCGCTTACAGCTATGCAAAATAGAGGAGGACACAGAGAAAAAAACAGATAATCTTTCCAGACAGCTGCAAGAACTGAGAGAACAATTACAGAAAAACAAAAAAAACAATACACTTCACTACAATACAGCTCCAGAAAGACCAATCTACACAAACACAGAACGCGTGCCTATGACAAACACACAGACACCTGCAGCAACACAGGCCTCACCTGCCCAGCCTCCAGAACCTGATCCAGAAGTTCTCCTCCTCATGGACTCTAATGGAAAATTCCTGGACCCTCAGAAACTCTTTCCACACCAAAAAGTCACTGCAAAGCGATGTAGCACAACAGGCCATGCCCACCAGATCATCAGAGACTTCACAGGACACCCCTCATGTATTATTATACACACTGGGACTAATGACCTTCACTCGCTGCGCAACAGCACTTCTGATGCTGTGAGGAAAATGGCAGAAATCACCAGCAAAAAGTTCCCAGAATCCCGAATCATAATCTCCACGCTTCTCCCAAGACACGACACACCACCACACATCATCTACAGCATCAATGCTGAAATTTCCCGTGGCTGTTCTGCGCTCCCCAATGTACACCTGGCCCACCACCACCACATCGGCCTCCAACACCTGTATGATGGACTTCACCTACACAAAGACGGAGTCCGTATTTTTGCTAAGACCCTAAAAGATGCAGCCTTGGGCTGCAGCCCAGCATCACCGAGACACCTGTTACCAACTCCACAATACCACCGGCCCATTCACCTCTACATGCCCAGACATCCCACTCCGGCCCCGGTGAGGATAAACACTGCACGTCATCCACCACACCCACCAAAGTCTCCCTACACACCAGTAAACCTGCAGTCACCAACTTCACATCCACCTGCTGCCCATCAAACACCCGTTAGAAAGAAGAAACCAAGAGCCACCCCAAGAGAAGCCCCAGCCGAGAGCACAGAGCTATGCTGAAGCTGCAGCCCGGCCCCCTGCTGCACCCAGCACCCCCACACCTGCCAGCGAACTGAGCCAGATCAGAGAGATGCTGCAGACACTGTGCAACCAGCTCCTCAACAGATAAGGACAATATACACAAAAAACTAGTGCACTAGATGTAATTTTCATATATATACATTTTCTCAGGTTACTTTCTCTCTGTCTTACCAAATAGGTTTATCTTTAATATTATCAAAATACTAATGAGTTCATTTCATATAAGTTGTTGGAATATTCAGGGTCTTCATTCTTCAACTTTTGGTTCTAAAAGCACAGACCCAGTTTTTTTTTTTAAATATCAAAGATGCTGATATTATATTCTCAACGAGACCTGGTGTCGAAATTATGCGCTTACCTACTGTCCCTCAGGCTACTATGAAGTAATTGTACCCTCAGTTAAATTAAATACCGTCCACCGTGGACGAGACTTGGGAGGAATTTTGGTGTGGTACAGGGAAGCTCTGGCCAAACACATTTCTGTTATTGCACTTAGTAAATTTCATTGTTGGTTAAAACTAAACAATTAAACTGTTATTTCAACCACTGACACTTATCTGTGTGCCATCTATATTCCTCCAGTAGAATCCCCTTACCATGATGAGGAATATCTGAATAACATCCACACAGAGATCAGCCGCTTCCAGGCCCAGGGAAACGTGCTGCTGTGTGGAGACTTTAACGCAAGAACTGGATCTGAACCCGATAACATCGATCCAAAGGGCAATGAACATGTCTTTGGCCAAAACCCCCCGAGTCTCACAAAAAACCTCTCACCAAGAAACAATCTCGACCAAACTGTGAATAAAACCGGTAGAGAATTAGTGCAGCTCTGCCGAGCCTCAAGCCTGTACATACTCAATGGCAGGATCAGAGGGGACTCTTTAGGGAGGTTCACATGTTGTTCAGGTCTTGGAGCTAGTGTAGTTGACTATACCATCACTGACATGAACCCGTCCTCCTTCAGTGCATTCACTGTCATACAACAAACTCCGCTTTCTGACCATAACCAAACTAACATCTATATTAAAACACATCACACACCAGAACAAAACAAGCTGGAGACCTGCTAATTATATCAGGTCCAGCAGAAATACAAATGGACTTCAGAAAGTGCAGACAAATTTACCCAAGCCCTGAATTCTGAAGAACTGAAGAATCTATCACTATATTTATGAATAAAATATTTGAAACAACTAAAGATGGTGTTAATTTGGCTACAAATGAAATAAATTACATATTTCAAAAAGCAGCATATATAAGTGAATTGAAAAAGAAAGGCAAAAAATACACAAAAAAACACCAAAAGATGAAAAATGGTTTGACTTAGATTGCAAAACATTACGAAAACAACTTAGAAAATTATCAAATCTGAAACATAAAGAACCATACAACGCTGACATAAGAACTGAATACTGTTCAAAACTAAAACAATACAAAGACACAATAAGAGCAAAAAAGCAACACCATCTGACCAAAAGTTTTCAAGAAATAGAACATTCAGTAAATCATAATCAGTTCTGGGACATGTGGAATAATCTGAGCACAACAAAACCACAAGACTTACCAATACAAGATGGAGATATTTGGACAAAACATTTTGAGAACTTGTATAAAGAAATCCCATCAAAACAACTCAATGACAATTATAATCTGATCAAACAAAATCTACAAACTTATGAAGACACAATTAAAAATAATCAAAACCAACTTGACTTCCCAATTACACATGAATAATTAACAAACAAACTCTAAAGTCAAAAATGTAAGAAATCTTGTGGTCCTGACAGCATTCTGGGAGAAATGCTGAAACACAGCATACCTGCGCTTCAGACAGCTGTGCTCAAATTATTCAACCTTGTACTTAGTTCAGGCTGTTCTCCTGACATCTGGAGCCAAGGACTTGTTACCCCTATTCACAAGAGTGGAGACAAGTTGGACCCTAATAATTTCAGAGGGATTTGTGTGAGCAGTAATCTGGGGAAGTTATTTAGCAGTATTTTATACAATAGAATAGTAAACTTCCTTAACGAACACAATGTCCTGAGCCCTAGTCAGATTGGCTTTCTTCCTAATTATAGAACTACAGATCACATTTACACCCTACACACCCTAATCAATAAACACGTAAAACAGACCAAAAATGGAAAAATATTTGCATGTTTTATCGATTTCAAAAAAGTATTTGATTCTATTTGGCACGACAGATTATATTACACATTTTTACAAAGTGGTGTAGGGGGTAAAGTTTATGATATTATTAAATCAATGTATTCAAACAACAAATGTGCGAATATTGTGCGAAAAATGTGCGAAAAATGCGAATTGGCAACAAACACAGAATTCTTCACTCAGAAGAGAGGAGTGCGGCAGGGCTGTAGCCTGAGTCCAACACTGTTCAACATCTACATTAATGAACTAGTGGTGCAGTTGGAACAGTCTACAGCCCCTGGACTCACTCTACAAGAGCAAAACATCAAGCTATTGCTATACACAGATGATCTGGTGCTTCTGTCATCCACCCCACAGGGACTATAGCAACACCTAGACCTGCTAGACAACTACTGCCAGAACTGGGCCCTGGCAGTAAACATCAAAAATACCAACATTATGGTCTTTTAGAACAAGCCCAGATGTCAGAAACACAGATACCGGTTCAGTCTAGGCAGCACCGCCCTAGAACACACGATGCAATACACTTACCTCGGCCGGATCATCACTCCATTGGGGAGTTTCAGTATGGCAGTGAATGCTCTCAAAGATAAAGCTTGAAGAGCTCTATATGCAATCAAGAAAAAATTAATAACCGCCTCCAATTTGGTGTAAAATCTTTGATAGTGTGATTCAGCCCATAGCGCTGTATGGAAGTGAGGTTTGGGGTCCACTCAGTGATCAGAGTTACACTAGATGGGACAAACATCCAACAGAAGCCCTACACACAGAATTCTGCAAAATTATCCGAAAACTAAAAAAAAAATAACAATAATGCATGCAGGGCAGAATTAGGCCGATTCCCATTGATTATTAATATTTAAAAAAAGATCCCTCAAATTCTGGATGCATCTAAAATCAAGTCCCACAGAATTGCTACATTTTAAAGCATTACAAACCCAACTGAACCCCGAAAAGAGTCTACTCAGTCAGCTGGTTCTGAGACTTACTAACCGGACTAACTCTACTAACTCTAACCAGTCTCAGACCAGCACTGCTTCTCACCTAAACATCAAGATAAACCAAATTATCAAACAATCTAAAAATACATATCTGGAACATTGGGATAAAGAAACTAAAACACAAAGTAAATTACAATTCTATCGAACTCTAAAATCAAATTATGAATTGGAAGATTGTCTTCAGAGTGTCAGAGACACAAAGCAGAGACAGATCCTGACCAAGTATAGGCTCAGTGAACACAGACTAGCCATCGAGACGGGCAGGCACAGAAAGAGCTGGTTACCCAGAGAGCAAAGAGTGTGTGTTCACTGTGAGACAGGAGAGATCGAGACCGAGACGCACTTTCTCCTTCACTGTCATAAATACCTATCCATAAAAACCTCTACTTCAACAAACTCACCAACTTCATAAATAACTTTACAGCCATTAGTGAAACAGAACAAATAAAGATACTATTAGGAGGGACAGACAGCAGCACTTGGTGGCAGTCATGGCCTAGTGGATAGAGCGTTGGACTTGTAACCTGAGGTTGTGGGTTCGAATCTCGGCTCCGGCTGGAATTGTCCGCGACTGAGGTGAAACCCTTGAGAAAGGCACCGAACCCCCAACTGCTCCCCGGGCGCTGCAGTGCCGGCTGCCCACTGCTCCAAGTGTGTGTACTTGGATGGGTTAAATGCAGAGTTATACCGGTTATACTCTGTATAATTGTGTATGTGACAAATAAAGCTCAGAGTTATACTCTGTATAATTGTGTATGTGGCAAATAAAGCTCATCTGAGCTCAATCTGACTTGCTGCGAGATACGTGTGGATGTGCCACAGCCTGAGAGACGGTGAGTGTGTGTGAGTGTCAGCCTGAGAAAAGCAGGTGAATTTGTATCGTGTCTGACCTGACCTGCATGTGTGTTACCCTGCGCTTTCAACAACGCATGAGACACGGACAAGGAGAGGATTTACTATAGATTTCACATCCTATAAAGTTCTCATTATAATGCTATGTTTATGATTATCCAGTGAACTTTACCGCGCTATAGAGAGGGAGAGAGAGAGTAAGAGAGAGAGAGAGAGAGTGCTCCAGCCGTGGCGTGCTTTCAGCACTGACTGAAACACGGGCAAGGAGAGCATTTACTATATATTTCACATTCTATAAAGTTCTCATTATAATGCTTATGTCATTAATGTTTATGGCAGATTTGTGCTATATTTTCATCTACATTATCAAGTGATTCCTAAAATCGCCTCTGTGTTTTCGATAGAGTTGAGCCGGATACTCGGCTGAAACGAGTATCCGGTACGGATAAAGCACTTTTGCCGAGTACGAGTATCATACGAGTAATACGAGTCAATATCTGTGCTCGGATTGAATAAAAATTCTCATTGGGTAGCTGACTGTGTCTGCGTTCTGTGATAGGCTAGTCACAGCGCCCCTCCCCTACACACATACAGATGTATCGTGTTGCTGTGTCCCGCTCTGCTCACTCACACAGAACACTGAGAAGAGAACAGCCAGAGCCGGCGCCAGCGCAGCACTGATGAGGGGGCGGCCGAGGTAACGAAAGGGGGCGATGACGTAGCGCAAAGTAAAAATAAATAAATAAATAAAAACATATGTGGCCCATTCACGTATTTGTCGGACCATAAACAAGCCTGCCCGCGCTACTACTACAACTATTAGAATACTGGGTTCACACACAGATAGTGTTTTGGTCGCGAGACAGGTCAGTGGAAGAGGTTTTTTTTTTCAGTGCAGTGTTTTAGAATGATGTATTAAGCGTGGAGAAGCTGCTATAAAAGACGAGAGCGCAGCATTCAGATTCAAAGACATCCGTAGCGCATTTACTTTGAAATACAATGGAAAATACCGCAGTGGAATGAAAAATGCGTTCTGAGTGAATGACCCTACTAAAAGGCAAATACAGATGGCAGAGTATAATAAAACAAAATCACATCAAATTCGAAAATCTGACATGTTTTAGGGCAGCAGTTTTACCACAAATACGGGCCGCTGCTGGCCAAATGGGTGCCCTAAGCAGAATTGTATTGTTGTGCCCCCTCCCCAAAATATTATGGAAGTAAAAAAAAAAAACCTATAGGGGTCAAAATAGACATATAATAAAATATAAAAGTAAACAAATAAATAAATTGTAATTAAATTGAATTATTTACAAATTACAATTACAGTTACCACCTATGGCTATGATTTTAAGTCCAAAGCATTCAGCAATCACACAAAAGAAAATTAAGCAGCTTTACTACGATAAAACCATGGTTAATTTTTGTAAGGGTTGTGATGTTCACATGTTTTTCTTGAAGAAATGATAGAGGCTGTA
This sequence comes from Ptychobarbus kaznakovi, assembly GCA_027422405.1. Taxonomy (NCBI): domain Eukaryota; kingdom Metazoa; phylum Chordata; class Actinopteri; order Cypriniformes; family Cyprinidae; genus Ptychobarbus; species Ptychobarbus kaznakovi. Next base: position 12,427,604 of record CM049794.1, on the reverse strand, counting down.
GCATTTCTATTGCAAAAAGGTGGCCAAAAATAAAAGATTAAGTGGATATTTAAATTAAATATTTGGTCGATATTAAAGGACTTGATCGTCCTGTAACTGTAACAGCAGCAATTACCAGGCCTTTGGTGCCCTTTGCAGGCATTTGTAATAATATGTAGCCTAATGTACATAAATTGTATATTTTGTATTACTTTATGTATTTTAACAGTGTTATGCAATGAAACCATATGATTATAAGTAATTAACCGATCATTATTGCCTCATTGTTTTATATAATGTTTTATAAGTCATTTTAAAGGCTATTGTTTGCTTAGGTCTGTTTTTATAACCACAAAAAAAAAAAAAAAACATCTCAATATTTATTTGTAAATTATTATTTGAAGTAACAAAACCACGGTTAATTTGTGGTTACCATGGCTACAAGAACATGGAAACTCAAAGAGAATATTAAGGCAGATGCTGATGGTGAAATTATTAGACATTATTAACGTCAACAGCCAAAAAAGTTTCACAGGATTATGAACGTACATGAAAATGATGCACGGGCTTCATCTTGGGCTTTTTCCTTTTTCCTTTCTGGGCCCTGGACTGCTGATGGCTTTTCCCGGGCATAGTTTTCGATCATTTATGATAATTTGCATTCAGCCGCAAATATGACGTGAGGGCGGGCGCGAGCGCAGATGCGGGAAGGGCGCGTCACATGTGCTTCGCTACTGCGTTCATTTTTTATCATTATATATAGGCTATCTGTTCATGTTTATATTTTTATTTATGTATATGTATATATTAATATAGAACGAATTTAATAAAATAAAATAAAAAAAAATATTTTTTGAGCAACTGGGATTTTGCCCCCCTGGGAGTTGGTGCCCTATGCAAACTGCATACTCTGCTTATAGGGAGCGGCGGTACACCACCACAACCACCAGAAATACTCAATTGTGTCTGTTTTACAATGAAACACAAGCTTATTGTGACCGATTCCCTGACATAACACATATTGCGGCCCATTTAACAGATGCATCATTTTAAGGTTTAACAAATTGAACTGCATCAAACAATACAGCAAAATAATCAACTAACTACGATAATCTAGCCCTCTATTAAACATTCAAAAATTATTTTATCATACCTTTAGCTTAGTCAGTAGTGATGCATAATGCCTGCGTTTAGTTGAACCGCTTGCTCGGGAAGTTTGTGTGTCAGATGTAATTAAAATGCGACTTTGTGAAACAGACTGTCCTAAATTTTTCTATAGTAGCATCATATTAATGCTAGAAAGCCTATTCGTTTGGCAACTGTGTTTTTTTAAATAAACCATTATATTTCATAAATAAAAATCTATTTTCACACTCATCTTGAGTGAGGGGGCGGGATAGTCCGAGTGAGGGGGCGAACAGCGCGTGCTCGCTCTCTGTCTCTCCCTCAGTCACTCAGGTTCGCGGGTTTTTTCGTTAACGTTTAGGGTTTCTTCAGCTTCAGGTTTGTTTTTTACTTTGGTTTGTAGTACTTACTTATTAACCAGTAGAGTTTTGGTAAACGTGGGGTTTGTTCAGACGTGGTGCTTGGTAGAATGCGACTCGCGTCTCTGCCTGTCGGAGATTTTTTTTTCTTTTTTAAACCGTCAGCTGGCTCTAACCAGTTTTTTTTACTTCACGCACTGAGTGTCTGACACTTTCTTGCTGTATTTCATAAAAAAAAGGAAGTAGTGGTATAAAACTATATTACAAATTAATTAGCTACACACACACTCACACACACACACGCACATACCTGGTGTGGAAATAAAAAAAATAAAAAAGAACCCCAAAAAAAAATCACACTGATTTAATAAAAAAAATTAAAAGTTAAAAAAAGAAAGTTATGTTGAGATGAAAACTCTTGTTCATTACATTTTACTTCATAATTGCAACCGCATGTGTTGTATTAATTGTTGCAAAACTTGTTCTGTATATAGTTTGTTTGTTATCGTGATCAAAACCATTGATCTGAAGCTCAATGCTGATGCTGTCATGTAAATAGTTTTCTAATCAGCAATAAATATAACAATTTCTGATCAACCCATATCAATTGCATGCTTAAAATAACATACCGGTTAAAGCCCCGCCCATTTCAAGACAACCCGACCCACTTCCAGGTTAAACCCCGCCCACTTCCGGGTTAGACCACGCCCAGTCCGAGTACAGATACAGATACAGATAATTCATATGGTTAACAGATACAGATACAGATACAGATAATGCTGTACTCGCTCATCCCTAGTTTTCGAAGCCATAACAAGCGAAAACTATTTTAATTGAAGTGTGCATACTGTTGAACAAATATTACGAAAAAAGTATTTTTGGATTTTTTAAAAAGAAAATCTAAAAGCATTATGACCATCTCAAATAACAGTCAATATCGGGCATTGCATTTGAGCATGAAACTACTGGTAATATGCAGTGCATTCAGCATGTAACTAAATGTTAATATCCCAACGCATCCTATTAGATGAATCAGATATGCATGTACCCAGACATCACTAGGTGACTTCAAAGCCAAGCTTCTCTCTCTTCTTATGTATGTACTTTGAATGCTTGCATGCGAAATAATCAGAGCTCCAAAGTGCTGCTTTAACCAATCATAATTTTTTTTCCCCCACGATCATCGTTTTCATGATCGGTCATCGCTGTTACGGCCGAGTAATCGAGTAATCAGACAGTCGCTGTTGCACATCCCTAGTTGAGAGTCTTTGAAAAATTGTGGTTGTCACTCCCTTAAATAAACAAAACCCACGTGATGAAATTGATTAACCTGGATTGCCCTCAACTCAAAAACATACTGGAACTGCACAAAGTGCACTCATTTGTCATTTTATTCAAAACAGCAAATAAAGATATATTCTTAGTTTTAAGCAAATTTCCAAATAATTCCTAGTAGGTTGATTTATGACTTTATGTAGTGCCTTGACTATGTAGTAACGCGTGCTGTACACATACCTTAGCTTTTCTCGGCCAAATTTTAGATCCTCTTGACCTCTTCATGTACAAAGCATTGTCACTTCACACCAAACTCTGTGTGAAGTCAAAGGTGGGGTAAGCGATTTCTGGAAGCCAATGTTGATATTTGAAATCACCAAAACAAACACGCCCCTACGCCAAAAGGGTCTCGCGCCTATTTTTATAGCTCCGCCCCACACATAAGTAGCCTACGCAACCCAGGCAATGATTAGTTCTGTGAAACAAAGCAAAACCAATGTGTCTACACAAAATACTATAGAAGTCATTATAGAGTTTGTTTTGGTACTCAGCCCATTTTTTTGTTGTTGAAAAATGACATACCCCACCTTTAAGTCTAGTCCAGTGGCTTGTCTTATTTCACCTCTAGAGGGTAATGTTACACTGTTGAACCAAATACTTGCCATTGTAGACAAGTAAAACAGCACCGTGCATGGTGGATCACAGAGGAATTAAGAACTGTCACATATTAAGATGGCATTTTCCATAAGCATAGATAGACAATAGAAGAAGTTGGTGACCAGTTTTGCACATTTACATTTATTCATTTAGCAGACGCTTTTATCCAAAGCGACTTACAATTGAGGAATACAATAAGCGATACATTATAAAGAGGCAAACAGACACAGGAAGTGCTTGTAATACATATTTCTAGGCATTGTTCAGAGCTAATTCTAGCCAGACAGTGAGAGGTTAAGGGAAAGAGAGCAAAGTTAACCCTTTACGATTCCTGTAAAATTTGCCTAAAACGCCTAAAAAAGGCATACCCAAAGTAAATTGCATGCTGTTCTTGAGCCATTTGGATGATATGCATGGTGTTGGTCTCCTCTGAAAGGTGACACTCTGAGGTTTGTTTCTCAACAGAATCACTGTAAGTCTTACTGGTATTGAGTAATAGCACTTTGAATACACTAAAAAAAGAAAAAAATAATTCCGCCTGCATTTTTTTTGGTAAATAGAAGCTTGCAGATGACTATAGCTGGGAGGTATGAACTGGAAAATACATTGGGATCACAGAATGAAGCATTACCAAGCCAAATTTCGCATTTGATAAACAATATATTAGAAAATATGTGTTTTACACATGTTTATCTAATTTTACGTCTTGACGCTCCAAAAAATTTTCACTTGGGAGACTCCAAAAAACCCTTTGTAACCAACGACACATACAATGCTGTAATTCTGAATGCTTTAATGTACAGTCATCATTTTGGGCTCTAATGAAAGGTTACACTTAGAGCTATTCAGTTTCTCATCCAGATTCACTGTCAATAATTGCTGACACATAGTAACTGAAGCATAAACACATTATAGTGACATTTATTTATAGAATCCAAAATGTGTACACTTTTAAAATTACATATATATTTATAATTTATAATCTAAATACAATTTTTTTCCTATATTTCTATTTCTGTACACAGTACATTATTTAATTTGTGGGATTTTTTTCTTATATTGGTGTTATATTGCATCCCTACTGTGTTATTCCTATGTATGTCTGTACTATCATGCATGTCTGCATTATGTCAACAAAAAGTGGTCTGATAAAGACACAGATTGTACATGCTGTGTTTATTGTATCTTAAAATGGTTTACATAGTTGAAATCACAAGAACCTCAGCTTTCCGTGAATATATGACATGAAAATTTTTTTTTTTTTTTTTTTGACGACTTTACCCTGTCACCACTAGGCGTCCCGCCGGCGGTACGCTGGATTCTTAGGAAAGAGAGTGAAGGTTTTTTTTGTTTTTGTTTTTTTTAAGATGAAGTCAAGTAATGACGGAAGAGATGAGTTTTCAGGTGACACTTGAAAATTGTCAGGGATTCAGCATTCCGGATGGGGGTGGGAAGTTAATTTCATTGTACTGTGAACCACAGCCAACACAGTGTTTGTAACGATATTAACAGTGGATTGAAGGCTTTGACCATTACTCTGTCTGTCTATCATTATGGCTTCTTTCCTCAAGTTTAAATTTTTACAATTAAAACATTGAAGACATATTGTATAATTATTCCTTAAAACTAAGGTTTTAATAATTTTAGTAGTAGTAGTAGTATTACGTAAGCCTAAATATTCTGAACAATAGTAATGCATTTCTGCCACAATGACTTCAAGACAAGTTAAATAGAACTTTTATTTTGATGGGTTGGCGTGTGTATATGATATGAGGATAGATGTACTCAAATGAAACTATGAAATGCTCATGAAGTGACTCTCAGAGCAGTTCTGGATATGTTGTTCATGTATTTATGTCCTCATTTAGTGAGACGGCAGACGTTATCACCGAAGCGACACGTGCGCTTCAGTACAAGTATTAAACAAAACCACGCGTCTGCGCCATTCATTAACACAGAGACACGCAGAATTCAAAATTTAAATAATCTTTTTGCGGCTTAATATTTACAAATAGCCGAGTTGCAGTGTGCTCACCTGTGTGTGTATATGTGCGTTGGGGCGGAACTCCGCTGTTCACGAATCACGATGCAGAGAAGCATTGTAAACTCGCGACCATGTAGAGAAAGAAATGACATGTCGTCATCTAAATAAGATAAATAACATAAGGCTATTTAGTTTGTTTAGTAAAATAACAAGATATAGACCTGTTCTAAAGGAAAGGTAACTTCAAATGATTTCTGTTGTGATCTGGCGCTATAGAGAAAATTAAATTAACACAAAACCTCTAGTGTAAAGGGCCCCTCAAATGGCGCTTTTCCACTGTGTGGTACGACTCGGTTCGGCACGGCTCGTTACGGCACGGCACAGCTCGTTTCGGTTTGCGTTTCCACTGCAGTTTAGTACCGCTTTAGAGTGGGCGCTTCCGGTGGCGCTGCTGAGTTCAGACGCCTGTGAATTAGCTCCGCTCAAAATTGTGCTTTTATGTGTTTTTTTACCTTTTTACTTCTCTTTTTACTCGTGTAACGTCTGCAAGGATTATGTACGACAAAAGAACACTTTTGGACATTGGACACCGCTGCACTAACCTGATTGGACAACTTTATCCATGAATCCAGCGTGGCCATTGGAGATACTTCGGAGCACCGAAGTTAACAAGGCCCGCCTCAATAATAATACCAGGAGGCGAAGAAACCACGCGGGAAACGTGCTGGAATTCGTAACAGACTGAGGGGAAGGGCTCACAGCCCTCCTCTCCCGAGTATTCTGCTCGCTAATGTACAATCCTTGGAGAATAAGATGGACGATCAGAGCCAGGATAAGTTTTCAACGGGACATTAGAGATTGGCAACATCCTTTGTTTGACCGACAACATGGCTCTCTCCGACGGTCCCGGAACACCGCTGTAACGCCGTCATAACACTAACTCTCTGTTTTATGGATGGACAGATCCAGCCGAGGCCGGAAAAACCAAAGGTGGAGGAGTGTGTTTCATGATCAATAAGAAATGGTGTGACTCCAGGAATATCTCCATTCTGTCTCGTTCCTGCTCGCCTCATCTGGAACATCTCTCCATTATCTGCCGCCCATTCTATCTGCCCCGGGAATTTTCAACAATTGTCGTTACTGCTGTCTACATATCACCCCAGGCATATACTAGCTTGGCTGTGTCCAAACTCCATGATGAGCTCAGCGGATATATCAACAAACATCCTGACGCTGCATGTATTATCGCGGGGACTTTAACAAAGCAAACCTAAAGAAAGTCATGCCGAACTGTCACCAGCATATATCCTGTCCAACCAGAGGACGGAATATACTCGATCATTGCTACACTCCGCTCAAAAATCCTACAAGCCCACTCACTGCCGGCTTTCGGAAAATCAGATCATGTCGCAATTTTCCTCACACCGGAATACAAACAACGGATAGTTCAGGCTCCCCCGGTGGAGAGAGAAGTGTCGCGCTGGTCCCCCACTCTGAAGTTATGCTCCAGGCGTCTCTTGATGACGTCGACTGGGACATGTTTCGGGTGAGTTCATCTGACGTCAGCGAATTCACGGATGTAGCATTAAGCTTTATCAACACTCTAACCGAACAGGCCACCGAAACGGTAACAATAAAGACTTTCTCAAATCAGAAAACCTGGGTGGACAGATCAATCCGTGATGCGGGTTAACCATCGCACTGCCGCATACAACACCGGTATTTTGTCAGGGAACATGCAGGAATACAAAGCATCGTGCTACTCTCTCCGACGGGCAGTTGGAGCCGCTCTAACGCCGGTACAAGGAGAAAATTGAGTCACATTTCCAGCTCAATGACTCCTCGGCGCATGTGGCAGGGACTGAAGACCATCTGTTCCTCTGGAAACAACTCCTCTGCAGAGGTGAGAGCAGATCCGCTGCTGGCAGAAGAGCTAAACACTTTCTCGGCGCTTTGAATGCAAATGGCGACGCGAACTCGGTCTGTCAGCACGTCAGGAAGCAACGGACAGAGCAGTGTTCATGTTATCACCGGTGTCGGAGGATGAGGTTCGGGAGAACTAAGGAGAGTGAATGTCAGGAAAGCAGCAGGACCTGATGGATTACTGGCCGCTTTCTGAGGTCCTGCGCCGATCAGCTTGCTGGTTTGTTTACTTCAATATTCAATGAGTCCCTCGCTACCTCTGTTGTTCCACCTCCTTTAAAAAATATGTCATAATCCCTGTGCCTAAGAACAGTAAACCCTCTTGCCTGAATGACTATCGCCCAGTTGCCCTCACATCGACAGTCATGAAGGTTTTTGAGAGACTCTTAAAGAAACACATTTGCTCCTCCATCCCTGCTACCTTGGACCCTCTTCAGTTTGCCTATCGGCCAAAAAGGTCTACTGATGATGCCATCTCCCAGGTCCTGCAATTCGTCCCTCACACACATTGACAGTAAAAATGGCAACTATGTCAGCTGCTATTCATAGACTATAGCTCCGCTTTCAACACTATAGTCCCCACCAAGCTGGCTGTCAAACTCTCAGACCTCGGCCTAAACACTTCACTCTGTGACTGGATTCAAGATTTCCTCACCGCCAGACCACAAGTGGTGAAAGTCGGCCAGTTCACCTCCAAATCCATCACTCTGAACGTAGGAGCCCCGCAGGGCTGTGTCCTGAGCCCCCTGCTCTACTCTCTCTACACCCACGACTGCGTGTCCTCACACAGCTCCACTTCTATTGTCAAATTTGCTGATGATACTGTGGTTCTGGGCCTCGTTTCCAACAATGATGAGGCCGCATACTTGCAGGAGGTGGAGAGACTCACATCATGGTGCCAGGACAACTGTCTCTCTCTGAACGTGAGCAAAACCAAAGAGCTGATTGTAGACTTCAGGAAGAGACAGCAGCAGCCCTACACTCCTCTCATGATCAGTGGGACCCCTGTGGAGAGGGTGAGCAGCTTCAAGTACCTCGGTGAAACATCTCAGAGGACCTGACTTGGACTGCACACATCCAAACACAGATCAAGAAAGCCAGGCAAAGACTGTACCATCTGCTACAGCTGAGAAAATTCAGGTCTCACCAGCTAACCTGAAAACTTTCTATTCAGGCGCCATAGAAAGTGTTCTGACTCAGTGCATCTCAGTGTGGTATAATAATGCCACAAACCAGGACTGCAAAGCTCTACAGAGAGTTGTGCGCTTAGCTGAGCGCATCTCAGGGCTGCTCTCCCCTCTCTGCAGGTCATCTACCTCAAACGCTGCAAAAGCAGAGCTGCTAAAATAATCAAGGACTCAACCCACCCCGGTAACCATCATTTCTGTTTACTGCCATCTGGCAAGCGCTTCAGGAGCACAATGGCAAAAACTGAAAGACTGAGGAGGAGTTTCTTCCCTCAGGCCATCAGGCTCCTAAACTCAGTCTCATAACATCATTACATCCACAGGACTCAATTTAATAAACTGTAAACACATCCATTATTCTCCATCATCCACACTGCTGCTATGTGTACATACCCGGTACAACCTATTTGCACATTCTCTTGCACATCCGTGTTTTTTTATTAATATTATTAATCCACAGTATACTGTATTGCACATTTTATCTCATTGCACATCTTACTCATTTTTATTTTACTTTTGCTCCCTTTTTCATTCTCACCTATATTTATATATATATTATCTTGTGTTATGTTTCATTGTTTTTATTGCATATGTAATTTTAACTTTATTTTCTATTTTATTATTATTATTATTATTTTTTATTTGTTTTGCACTTTCCATTGAGCCCTGTTTGAGGCTCTTTTCCATTGAACCTGTTTGATTAGGTTTGAAATGTTTGACCTACATTTCACTACTGATTATACCCCCGTATGATTGTGTATGTGACATCATAATAAAGAACCTTGAACCTTGAGAACCTTGAGCAGTTAGAGCCGCTAAACGCCGGTACAAGGAGAAAATTGAGTCACATTTCCAGCTCAATGACTCTCGACGCATGTGGCAGGGACTGAAGACCATCTGTTCCTCTGGAAACAACTCCTCTGCAGAGGTGAGAGCAGATCCGTTGCTGGCAGAAGAGCTAAACACCTTCTACGGCCGCTTTGAATGCAATGGCGGCGCGACTCTGTCTATCTGCACGTCAGGAAGAAGCAGACAGAGCAGCGTTCATGTATTCACCGTGTCGGAGGATGAGGTTCGGAGGGAACTAAGGAGAGTGAACGTCAGGAAAGCAGCAGGACCTGATGGGATTACTGGCCGCGTTCTGAGGTCCTGTGCTGATCAGCTTGCTGGTTTGTTTACATCCATATTTAAGTAGTAGTAGTAGCCCTTTATTGTCACTAGTCACAAGTACCAGCGAAATTAGCCATCAACCTGTCCATACATACACAACATACATATGACAAGGGGGTAGACAGAACAGGATGACAGGGAATTGAAGAAAATACAGCATTTGCATGAGAAAGTGAGAGAGAAAAAAAAATAACCCCCACACTATGCTCCTTAAGGAGTACAGTGTGAGAACAGAAAAAAACACCTCAGCAGAAAAAGCACATAACCACCATAAACACACGACTCTCAACAGGGAAAACAAATCCAGCTCCGGCAAGCACCATCCGGTCCAGCAGCCATTTGTTTTGGCGCTGGTCACAGACCCGCCCGTCAGGCTGGCGGGTTCAAAGCGAACGGAGCGAGGGATGGGGGGAGGGGAAGTCAATGTCTGTAGAAATGGGGGGAGCAAGAGCGTCTCACTGCAGTGTTCTTTCCCAGGGATAAATTACCAACAACGACCTTGCCGGCAGTGCTGTACGGGGGAGCCAGAAAAGATAAGATTGTGATTTGTTTAGGCGAGTAGCCGCATTCCAATTTCGCAGCTACTCTCTCTGTCCATTCTGATCCCGAATATCATCAATTTTCTTTGCAGAGCCGTAAGCTTCTCCATGATAGAATCCATATTGCGGTTAATAGTCTCAGTCTCAAGCTGAACCGCTCTTCCCACAGCTTCAGTCCATGACGGGCAGCCTTGTGAGGCTTTGGACAGCTGTACCATTTCTGAATTATTCGATAACCCAGGGCAAAGCCTAATCCAATCAGCAGAAGACCTGTTATCATGGTTCCGAATAGGTAGATGTCTTCAATGTCCTCCACGGAAGAGCCGCAAGACATACGATTCGCCACCTCTCCACGCGTCCAATGTATACCCAGCGCAACGTTCCGTCCGGATAGGCAGGTTCCCCGGAACCCAGTTTTCTTGTCGAAAAGATGGTGTCTATAGCGTTGAGGGACCAGTTGATCAAATCCATAATTTCTCAGTTTGAAGAGCAGTGCAGTGAGAGTCTCTCAATAGATCAGACAATACTGGAGAGCAAGCAGGGAAAATAAGGGAGGACGGGGAGTGAAAAATGCGACCGCCTCCGTTGAGAGCCAGATAGAAAGGTATGAGTCCCTCGCTACCTCTGTTGTTAATGAGTCCCTTGCTACCTCTGTTGTTCCCACCTCCTTTAAAAAATCTGTCATAATCCCTGTGCCTAAGAACAGTAAACCCTCTTGCCTGAATGACTATCGTCCAGTTGCCCTCACATCGACAGTCATGAAGGTTTTTAAGAGACTTCTAAAGAAACACATTTGCTCCTCCATCCCTGCTACTTTGGACCCTCTTCAGTTTGCCTATCGGCCAAATAGGTCTACTGATGATGCCATCTCTCAGGTCCTGCACTCTTCCCTCACACACATTGACAGCAAAAATGGCAACTATGTAAGACTGCTTTTCATCGACTATAGCTCAGCTTTCAACACTATAGTCCCCACCAAGCTGGCTGTTAAACTCTCAGACCTCGGCATAACCTCTTCACTTTGTGACTGGATTCAAGACTTCCTCAAGTGGTGAAAGTCGGCCAGTTCACCTCCAACTCCATCACCCTGAACATAGGAGCCCCACAGGGCTGTGTCCTGAGCCCCCTGCTCTACTCTCTCTACACCCACGACTGCATGTCCTCTCACAGCTCCACTTCTATCATTAAATTTGCTGATGATACTGTGGTTCTGGGCCTCATTAACAACAATGATGAGGCCGCATACTTGGATGAGGTAGAGAGACTCACATCATGGTGCCAGGACAACTGTCTCTCTCTGAACATGAGTAAAACTAAAGAGCTGATCGTGGACTTCAGGAAGAGACAGCAGCGGCCCTACACTCCTCTCATGATCAGTGGGACCCCTGTGGAGAAAGTGAGCAGCTTCAAGTACCTCGGTGTAAACATCTCCGAGGACCTGACATGGACTACACACATTCAGACTCAGGTTAAGAAAGCCAGGCAAAGACTGTACCATCTGCGACAGCTGAGGAAATTCAGGGTCTCACCAACAATCCTGAAAACTTTCTATTCAGGCGCCATAGAAAGCGTACTGACTCAGTGCATCTCAGTGTGGTATAGTAACGCCACAAACCAGGACTGCAAAGCTCTACAGAGAGTCGTGCGCTTAGCTGAGCGCATCTCAGGGTCTGCTCTCCCCTCTCTGCAGGACATCTACCTCAAACGCTGTAAAAGCAGAGCTGTTAAAATCCTCAAGGACTCAAACCACCCCAGTAACCATCTGTTTACTGCCATCTGGCAAGCGCTTCAGGAGCATGATGGCAAAAACTGAGAGACTGAGGAGGAGCTTCTTCCCCCAGGCCATCAGGCTCCTTAACATAAACTCAGTCTCATAACATTCATAACATTTACAAGACTCATTATTAACTGTAAAAAACATTCATATTCTCATCATCCGTATTGCTGCTATGTGTACATACCCGGTTCAACCCGTTTGCACATCCCTCTCATCCCTCTTGTCCATTTTACTATTTATTAAGTCCCAGTATACTGGTTTGCACATCTTATTGTTTTTTGCACATCTTATTTGTTTTGCACTTTTTATTCTATTGCACATTTTACTCTTATTTCTTTTTTTTTTTACCTATTATATATAAATATATAATATATATATATATATATATAAATAATATAATATATATGCTCTTGTATTGTGTAACTTTGATGAATTTTTTATTTTATTATTTGCACTGTCCACTGAGCGGACCTGATTTGACTTACATTTCACTTCTGATTATACCCTGTATAATTTATTATGTGACAAATAAAGAAACCTTGAACCTTGAGCGGGATTATTCACGTGTCATTATAGTTGCGCCGCCCCTACTGCGGTGACATCATTGTAAACACGCCACAAACAAACACAACAAAGGAGCATATCGATGGAGTTGTGTTTTTAATTCTCGGCATGTGGATGTTTTTAACAGCAATGGAGAGGCATATGAGAATGCTTGGTATTTACCCCCAGCAGCAGAGACTGTGGTGGCCGTGCCACAGGCTGTAGATGAGGAGGGCAGGGATGTTCGTGCAGGTGTGCTGCGTTACTTGAATAGTTAACTATTCATCTAGAATGTTCAGTAAAGTGAATTATCAATAAACGTTTGAATAATATTTCAAAATGTACAATGTATCCCTTGTTTTTGTTATTTATGTGTTGGTTTGTATCATCATGGCATTAATCATTTGTCTTTTTCAAGAAGTTCATTACGTGCTCATACAATAATACATTTTTTATATAGTCTGGAGGTACACTTATTCGATCAGATTGTTTTTAATTGAAGAAAAACACAGACACAAAGGTAAACATATAAACAGAAAACATACTCTAAAAATATACAAAGTGCAAAAAATATTTATAATGTTACATAAGGCTTTTTCATTCCGCGTCGCCCATCAAGCTCTCGCTGAATCCGCTCCTCGGGTATCAACGTTCCGTCTGTACTTCCTCAACAGACAACGAAACAGCTATTTTTTGGTTGATACAAAAAGGTGTGTCCGATCTTTCGCTGGCAGTGCTGATTTAAATCTAGCAGGCCTATTATGTTGGGTCTCGTGTCATAAGTTCAGTGACGCAGTAAAGACGATTTTCTCCGGCCAATCAGTGATCAGTAGAGTTTACACATCACGTTTTGGTAACGGTACGGATCGCTTGGAACCCCGGGTCGAGGTGGTACCAAAAAAGTACCAGGTACCAGGTACAGTACCCAGTGGAAAAACCCCCAAAAGTGAACCGTACTGAACCGTACCATGCCGTACCATGCAGTGGAAAAGCGCATGAATTTAATATGTAGTGTCTGACCTGCACTTTACTGTCGGTCTCAGGATCGGTGGGGAACTCTCGGAGTTCTACCCAGATGAACTCTTACTCTGATAGTGGTTATCAGGATGTTGTCAGCTTCTACAGCAGTCAGGCACAGGGCGAGTGTCAGCAGAGACTAAAAAACTCATTACCTGCTTCAGGAGGAAACTCCAGGGCAGAGGGCCAGGCTGCAGGACACCACCGAACACCTGAGCTTCTGGAAGATCTCACATCCTAAATTCGTATATGAATTTCTACGTCCTAAATTCTCTTTACAATAATGTGTCTTAGTTTTTTGTGTATATGATTCATATTATTCTCAGTTGTGATACTCTTTTGATTTTTCATTACCATACTGTAGTATAAAAAACAGGCCAGTACTGATATTGATTTTTCATTACCATACTGTAGTATAAAAAACAGGCATTACCATGATGTATAAATACTTCATTATTTTTTGCTTTACAGTATTGAGAATTTTGTGGACAAATGTGTTTGATTTGACATTTAAAAATAATTATGTTTTTGCAAAAAAAAAAAAATATTATTATTATTATTATTTTAATGGCCTGAGGTATATGACCTGGTCATGTTTTATTAAAATAAAATAAAACATTCTTAAAAGTGTCAAATTTCCTTGATGTTTTGACATACAAGTGGTCATTGTTTCAAAAACATACAGAAAGCTTCAGAATTTAATTGTTAGTCCAAAATCAGATAAAAAAATAAATTAAAAATAATGTTAAAACCAAGCATTTTGCACTTCTTCCACTTCATTACCTAACCCTGTGGTGATCTTCTGTCAATTTTGACAGGACAAAAAAAAAAAATATATATATATATATATATATATATATAATTGTATTAATTTATTTTATACTTCGAAATATCACAAAACATGGTAAAGGTTTTGGCGCTTGCTATGTAACTGTAATTCTGCCTTCCTGGCTACAGTCCAATAGAAGACGACACACTTATGATTTACAAACAAAGCTGAAGCAGTAGATTGTGTCAAAACTTTACAAAATAAAAATAGACAGCTCTAAAATAGACAGCCGAGAACATAAGAAACACTTTCTGACAGGCAAACTGATAAATCGGTTCCTGAATAACTAAAACCTGAGACATCCGTGACATATTACTCCGACACGGTGCAAAGCGCCTTTGGCCAATTAATTACTGTGATGATATAAGGGCTTCAGACAATCGCAGTGTTAGTAGTAAACCTATGAAAGGCAACGTTGATGACATCAGTGGTCACATGGCTTGAACAAAAATGCATGCAAGGCATTTGATTTGAAATAAAAAGTCTAAATTACACCAGTAAAACTTCTGTCCGATAACAGGACCGATTTTTTTGAGTAATTGACAAGTTATATGCACTTTTTTTCAGTGGAATCTGTTCTAAGAAGATTAATAAGTTATATCAGCAGATCTTTTTTTTTTTTTTTACATCAATGCAGCTTAATCATAATTATCTATATTGAGATGCTGTAAAGGATGTTTGCATTCTCTTGTAGGTGTCGGGAATGATGGACAGGGCTAAACCAGGTCGTGCTATGCGCCGAGTTGGTTCAATGCCTGCTCGTGCCCAGTCGCTGTACGGAAGCAGCTTCTCTCCATCTCGAGGGTCTCTTCGGGCCACTGGAAGCTCCTATGGGTTGCCTATTACGACTGAATCTAAACCTCTATCCTCAGTTTTAACAAGCACCACCCTGTCTGCAGTCCCACAGAAGACCTCTCCTGCCGCCCTGCGCAGAATGGGTTCCTCCCGCTCGAGCGGCACCAGCCACACCATGTCACACTATTCTGGAGGTGTAGGCTCTGCGAGAGAAGACGAAGAGCTCGGGGCAGTGTCACCAGCCAGGCCGGGGATGATGGCAGTACCACAGCATTATGGGTCGATGATGTCAAGAACGTTTCTGCATGACGTATCTAATCCATACATTACACACAGCTATGAGATATACGAGCAGATAGATCCACGACCAGACAGCCTAACTGGTAAGAAAACAGCAAATGTTATGTTTAATATTCCTTTCTTACTCCTTTATTCAACCCTCTGTGAACCATCATAAATTCCCAAGGACTCTTAAGGTAAAAACAAGTACCTATCTTTCCTGGCCATGTGGCTAACACAATGAAAGTACAGGTCTTCACATATTAGGATTAACATTTTTAGAGTCCCTGTTTTCATGTCTAATTTGCTCCTGCTCAAGTCTTTGAATTTGTGGCTATTGTTAGTGATCATAAATACCTGAGGTGTGGACTTTATCTTCATGATATTATTATGCTGCCTGGTGTAATATATTTAAAGGAGCTATTGTTTCAGCTCTGGGAATTAATTATGAAATATTCAATATTGCTTTGATTAAAGTAATATTACTATTTCACTTATGATTATACAGTGTTAAAGACTCGTCCAGCGAGTATTAACATCAGTATAACCTTATCAATTTGTTTATTTTGCCTCGTGGCCACATAAAAAATAAAACAAATTTAATAATCCTTCTCAGCTTTGCGCGAGGTAATGTTATCTTTAATGGCAATAAAGGATAAATACTTGAAAAATCACATCCCAGAGAGACAATTCTTTATAAAATGAAACACGTTTATTACAATACTAATATTCTACTACACACAGAACTAAATAATAGAACACAATCATGCACACACACATACAAAGTTTTTTGAGGCAACCTCAGAAAGTTAAAATAGCCCCTTAACTATTTCAAAACTACAACCAAAATGGAAGTTCACGAAGGAGACATTGCCCCTTTCTGCATTCAGATCTATTCACGTATTCAGTCAGGATAAAAACTTAGTCTGAAATACTTGCTTTATGGTGGTTAAGCAGGCTGTGTCTTTGGTTTTGTTTCACGTGAGTCTCCACGTGTTGCTTCGATCCTTTTGTCTCGGATGCCACATGGGTTGGTTCGTGTTTCTCCAGTGGCTTTGTTTGGAAATCTCTGCTGCGCGTTGCTGTTGTCACGGGGGAAGCCCTTTTCTCATCTGCGGTTCTGCGTTTGAGATGGAAAGCGTGTTACGCTGCGGGTTCTACGTCGTTTACAGAGTCTTTGGATTAGTCTTCTCAGCCGTGTTAAGGGCGAGGGTCCCCGGGGTCGCGTTGGAGAGTGATGGACGGGAGAAGCAGGAAAACCAAGCGAGCAGGAAACAAGAGAGAGAACAACGCAAACGCGCCTCCTTTTAAACTGTCCGATCTTGGACCCGCCCATAGGCGGCTGGTCGAATCCGAGTGTCTGTATGAAGGGAGGGCATGAAGTGTCCAGGGGTCTTCATGTAATGCACCTGCTTTGGTGAGGGCATCTGTTTGGTCATTTGAGGGGCTGGAGTTTGGGAGGAAACGTTTAGGATGTCAGAACTGATCTGGTGTTCTTCGGAGGAGTGGCAGGTGACTAAGACAGCACTTTCAGGAACTTGAGGGGTTTCATCAGCAGGTGTTTGTTGGACGCTGCTGTGATTTGGAGTATTGGGTGTTGAGTTAGTGTTTAACTCTGTTGCTGGGTTTTCAGGTGGGGTTTCATGTCCATCTGAAATTAGGGTGTTTACTGTTCTCTGAGAGTGAGGTGAAGCAGTGCTGTTTTCTGTGACTGATTTGTTCAGCTTGTCACTGCCTTTCCGTTCGACAGCTAGTCAGGCTGAATCTAGTTTCTCTTTCTTTTCCCACTTCCGATCCTCCTCCTTTCGTTGGAAGAACGCTTTCACCATCATTTCCATCAGCTTTTGTGAGTCGAAGTGCGGTGGTGTTTCTTGTTCTTGTGTGGATTCAGTTTGAGCTCGGTCAATTTGGAATCTTGGTGAATTCTTTTCGTTATTCTTTCGGCTCCTTGACTGCTGTCCAGGGTGAGTTTGTCGCTTTCCCTTGGAGTTTCTATAAGAGCTTGGCTGGTTCCACGATCTATCCCATGGGCTCTCATGAGGCCTTGCCTGGTCCCATGACTTATCCCAGTGTCGTCCAGATGAGCGTTGACGTCCACGCGGTCCATCCCAGCGGTCATACCTCTGTTTAGGTCGGGTGCCAGCGTGTGAGTCTCGTTCTCTGTGGACGGGGTGCCATTCCACTCTCTGAGTGGCGGCTTAGCACTGTCTTGGCGTTGGGTGCCCTCTAGAGCCAGTTCGTGGTGTTGAGTGTTGAAATCAAGAACTGCTGGGGTTTTTACGCTCTTTTCTGAGGCCATCTTTTGTTTGCAGTAGGCTTTTTGCACCAAGTCTCGCAACTGCTGAGTGTTCATCGTTCGTGGACATGCGAGAACTCCAAGATGGTGGCTTATGCCAGGATGAAGGTTCCTGAGGAAGAGAGTTTTAAAGTTCAGTTCATCTTCCATGTAAGATTCATTGCGAGTTCCAAAGTATGCTTGTCTGAGTCGACTGTAGTAAGCTTGAGGAGTTTCGTGACGTCCTTGTCTCGTCTCCAGGGCAGCCACTAAGCCTTGATCGGACTCAGGGTCGGCAAACTCTTTAATGAGGGCTTTTTGAAGCCGTTGATAATCAGTCTTTGTGTTAACAGGCTGCCGGTCAAGGAAGCTGCTCACTTCAGGACTGGATGTCGTTCGGAGTAAGTAGAGTTTATCTTTGTCCGTAACGTTAGGTCGCATTTCCAGATGGAAATAAATATCTTGCAGATAAGCTTGGACATTTTGGCTGTTCGGCACGCTGGGGTTGAATTTTTCAACGTTTCGGGCAAGCTTGTCAAGGTCTTTTAGGTCCAAGCCGTGCGACGATCTGCGGCTGGCTGCAGCAGATTCTTCTGGTTCTGTCGTGATATAAAGTTCTTCAGATGGCGCTGGTGAATGTTTTAACACCACCCCCTCTGTCTTATGCTCACGTGTCAGTCCAGGAACAGGTGACTTGGTCCTGCTTGACAGGAGTGCGGTTGGTGCACGTCCTGTCCTTGACGGCTCATGGCGTAGTTCATAAGTGTGCTTGAGTTCCTCTTGGAAACTTTCAGACTCCTCTGTGACGTAGTCGAGCTGTTGTGTTAGGCGGCTGATCTCGTTTCTTGACTCAGCCAGATGAGCTTCAAGGGCTTTGATTCTGCTGTTTTTGTCCCTGAAGTCAGTCTTTGCCTTATCTAGTAGCTTCTCTGCATACTGTAGCTCTTCAGCACGATCAGCGAAGTCCTCTTGATTTGCTCCATTTCGTGGCTGGTAGCTGCTAGTCTCTTTTAGCCTGTTGATCTCCTCCTCAGCGCCTCGTTCCACCTCATCGGTCCTTCCTGTCGTTCCTGAGCTTCACGTTCCAGCTGCTCTATGCGTCGTTGTGCGCTTGTCAGCTCCTGCTGGCGTTGTGCAGCGTGCTTGTCGCTCAGTTTGAGTGGCGAGGAGTGTGACTTAAGGAGCCGGTGATCTTGGCTAATTCTTTGTGACTGTAGCTTTGACTTGGGTCTTGTCTCATAATGCTTGTTATGTTGTCATCCAGTTGGTCCTGTGTCTGATGTCGGAGTGCTTCAGCAGCTTTAGGGAGGATGCTGTCTGTTGTAACACTTAGCCACATTTCAAGTCCTTCCCAGTGACCGACATGTTCTGTTTTGTGAGACATGTTCTTGCGGGTGAGGGAGATTTCGAACCGAACTGACACAGACCTTGAATGGGAAACAAAGCAAAACAAAACAAAACAGAACAAAGCAAAACAAACAGGGGTGTGAATGTGCAAAGTGTAGTGTCTGCTAGTGTTTGAGTGTGGTTCTCTGTGTCTGTGATCCTCTGGTGGGGTGCTTTTAATTTGCAGCTTCTGCGTAGAAATTGAGCACACGTAAAGGCAGCACAGCTGGGAAACAGAGAAAGAAAAGCACACTAACAGAATTAGTACACAAGGACAATAACAATATCTCTCTTTTGATAGCAGATTTTTTCTTCTTGTCACTTTTGTTAAGTCTGATTTAGAAGGACGCTTCTAATCAGAGGATTGTAGGCGAAATTTTCTCTTTTGTGATAGGACTGTGATTGCTATCTGGAGTTTTCTCCAGGGCGGAGAAAAACAATAGCAATGACAGTGCTATTCTTAATGGCTAAATTTACACCGCAACGCTGGTTAGCGTGTCTCTTGTGCGAGTTTAACATTTTTGCCGATGCCTATCTTCTCATTGCACTTGCTTTAACTTGGGGGGAATAGGATTTCACAATAGAGGGTAAATAGCAAACAGTTTTGAACGTAGTTCTCAAGTTTCATAAACATCTGTTCAATTGTGACATTTCTCTCTATGCGTGATCTTCCCACTGGCAAAGTCTTAAGCAAACAAGTCAAATTAGAAGTTAGTGACAGGGAAGAAAGACAAGAAGATTTATTCCCAAGGTTTAAAACTAATAATAAGTTGGCAGCATGGTGGTGCTGTTGAGTCGATACACTTAGGTTGGTTTTGCTGTTTACAGAGTAAACGAACAGACCTGAGTTGAGGGACCCTTAATTAGCTTTTGGGGTTTTCTAATTAGAAGGTTAATATCCTTATACCCTAAGTTTGGTGAGAAATTACATGGTTTACGTGGTGTCACGGTCACTTCACCAATCCAACACTAGGGGGAGCACTATCTACTCTCAGGCCTAAGTAAAGAGGAATTTATTATATTTTAGCTGAGTTAATCAGATCGCCTGAGAAGATGAAGTATGGCCTACAGGTAGCGCCAGACTTGTGTTGAGTCTGAAATTATAATTAAAATTAGAATTTGTTATTTCTAATTAAAATTGAATGATGTTATTATTAAAATTGATAGGATCGATTAGGATTAGAATTACAAGAGCAATCTACATTGGCGTTGATAAACCCATAGTTGTTGCAATATGTAAACAGGAAGTGTAATTAATTATTAAATGTAATTAGAATTTTCAAATTCATAATTAATTATGAAATTAACTTACAACTTCCAAATCACTAGTTTCAGATTCCTATAATAATAATTCAATAATTTCCCAAGTTACTCATTCCTCATTGTGTCATTAACATCAAACCAAATTAATCTGTATCACCCTAATTACATGTACATGAAATTAAACATTTCTGGCCCTCTTGATAATAATTAAGGTTTTACTGTGGTTGTCAAATTATAAGCGTGCTTATGATTAATCAATGGATACTGATGCTATGTGGAAGGAACTGAAATTATTTTTATGAAATTAAATTAATTAAAAATTGTAAAATAATTATGGCATTCAATTAACAATAAAAATTCCTAACAATAGCAACTTATCCACTGATGTGTTTTAAAATCAGAAAAGCCGTTATAATTGAATGAGTCCATATTATCAAGGTAATGAGGTAAACTGAATTATCTTCTAATAAAACTACCAACTATTAAACCGATAAGGTAAAAGACTTTAATCAAATGTTTACTAACCAACCTGTGAGATTGTTAGACACTGATGATTGGGTATAACATTAACACAGCCAGCTTATTAACATATGTTAGTCTTTTAAATGGGACGATAGATAGAGAGAACGGAAATGTGAGTAGCATTTCACCCCCACCACTCCATTCACTCATATTCAAACTCTCTAAATGCTACGTGCTTATCGCTAGCCGTAATGCTAAACAGCATGGCATTTGCTACGATGCTAAAGCTTCTTTGTTTCCGTTAGCTTAGCGCTAATGCTATTAGTTTAACATTATGTATCTAGCAAATGCCCGGAACTGGCTTCCGAAGACTTCCTGATTGAGCTCACCGCTTATGGTGACTCACACAGTCAGGTCGCTATGGTGACTCACACGGTCGCTATGTAACCTGTAAATGTGCTCCACGCTTCCAAATCAACAAGCATTATTCAGACTTGAAACTTTCATAGCACATATAATCTCACTCGTTCAGGGCGAGATGAATTAATCTATGGATTAAATATAAATCAAAGGCCTCAGCGGACCGTTATGCTGATATTTGTCGGTTTAGACAAACAGCACACATATAAATCAATTCCATCGATCGCAATTCCTCCCCTTCTCAAACCGCATGGGCTACTCCTTTGTCTGAGCGCCGCGCGTTTGATTTCACTCGTGTGAAATTAAATAATGGCTGAAAATTAATTAATTAGCTACTTTAATATCCTACAGCCGAGAGAATAAAACTATAGCGGTGTTTGAAAGTGGGACACGCACTTTAACAAATCATACTATAACAGGCCTTAAATCAGAGAACAAACGAGGAACACGCCCGTTCACCTCTCGTGCATCTGTTGACGCGACTTCATATTAATCATTTACTGCAGTTTCATTTCTTCTCAACGAGCTCGAGTTAACAGTTACACTCTCTTTCATTCAAAATGCACTGTGTTTTACAAACAAGAATGCAATATCACAAATAACCGCTTGTTTCTCTATATTTACTCTATTTTTCCGGATAAAATGTGAGAAATACTCTTATTGTCTCTGATGAATGCTTATTGATTTTTAAAGTTAATCTTTTATGCCCGCATTCTCCACCATTATGTAATATATTTAAAGGAGCTATTGTTTCAGCTCCGGAATTAATTATGAAATATTCAATATTGTTTGATTTAAAGTAATATTACATATTTCACTTATGATTATAGAGTCTTAAAGATTGTCCAGCGAGTAATAACATCAGTATAACCTTATCAATTTGTTTATTTTGCCTCGTGGCCAACAATAGAAATAAAACAAATGTAATAATCCTTCTCAGCTTTGCGCGAGGTAACGTTATCTTTAATGGCAATAAGGATAAATACTTGAAAAATCACATCCCAGAGAGACAATTCTTTATAAATGAAACACGGTTTATTTACAATACTAATATTCTACTACACACAGGAACTAAAAATAGAACACAATCATGCACACACACATACAAGAGTTTTGAGGTAACCTCAGAAAGTTAAAATAGCCCTCTTAACTATTTCAAAACTACAACCAAAATGGGAAGTTCACGAAGGAGACATTGCCCCTTTCTGCATTCAGATCTATTCACCAATTCAGTCAGGATAAAAACTTAGTCTGAAATACTTGCTTTATGGTGGTTAAGCAGGCTGTGTCTTTGGTTTTGTTTCACGTGAGTTTCCACGTGTTGCTTCGATCCTTTTGTCTCGGATGCCACGTGGGTTGGTTCGTGTTTCTCCGGTGGCTTTGTTTGGAAATCTCTGCTGCGCGTTGCTGTTGTCATGGGGGAAACCCTTTTCTCATCTGCGGTTCTGCGTTTGAGATGGAAAGCGTGTTACGTTGCGGGTTCTGCGTCGTTTACAGAGTCTTTGGATTAGTCTTCTCAGCCGGTGTTAAGGCGAGGGTCCAGCGGGGTCGCGTTGGAGAGTGATGGACGGGAAAAGCAGGAAAACCAAGCGAGCAGGAAACAAGAGAGAGAACAACGCAAACGCGCCTCCTTTTAAACTGTCCGATCTTGGACCCGCCCATAGGCGGCTGGTCGAATCCGAGTGTCCGTATGGGGCGGAGCTCCGCCCATGTCCATGGTTTCTGGGGCCATGCTTACGTCAGCTGATATTTCATTCATTCCGTGAAAGATATCCTTACAATTGTTTTATATGTGTATAATCATACATGATGCTAAAGTTTAACGGTCATCAACATCATTTGTTACTTATGATGCCAGCTTTTCTTAGAGACCAAACATCGCATTTGACACACACACAATATATATTGCCCAGTTAAGGTACAGATTTAAAAGTCCTTCCACATTTCCTAAATAATTCACGTTCCATCAGGCATATGAAAAGCAAAGTACAACATTAATATCCATATTTATATATATTGTTTCTTTGAGTACACCGTTTTAAATGGTCGTGAGTAAAATAAATGTCAGGGATCCTCCTATCGCGTTCCTTTGTCTGTCTGATGAAAAAGGGCGCGGTTTTGTGCTGGATGAGGGGTGAGGGGAGCTGGTTTTACATCACACCATAGTCAGTGACGTGTCTTGGATTTCCTTCTGTGCGATGATTCTTTACAAGTATTTTACTATTTTGATGGTAATACCGATAATGCCACAAATGCTTTTAAGGAAGCCGGAATATTCCTTTAACTTGATAAACAACCACGCCATTCAATACTCGTCTGTGATAATAATAGCATGTAAAATTAATATAAAACATCATCTCCTTTTGTAAATTTCACTAAATGACAGATACCACCAAATGATTGCATTTGATTATATCCCATCCGCATGCGAGGAATCAGGGTAATTGTTGTTGTTGATTTTTCAGATGTAATACAAAAGTAATCCTTAGTATGTATCTGAGTATTGGCTGTGACCCAGTTCTTTCTTCTTTAAATGATAAAAGATATTTTTGTATGCCGCACCACCAAAGCGGTGTGCACCGAAAAGTAGGTAGTTGAATATTCAGAGTCGGTCTATTTAAATGTCTTAATGTTATTTTAGTGTGAAATGTGATGAGGAGAAGCAAAGTCTTCGGTGTAGGTACTTGTGTCTGATGGTTCTCGTTGTTCACAGTGTCACTTTGTTAAAAAAAATCAATCATATTTACAATGATTGAAGTTTCTGCAATTTTTCCATTACTATTTCATTTCATTTAAAAGCATTTCATTTGATTTTAAACTGACTGAACATTAAATGGTTTCTAAATGGCATTGTGTGTGAAGACCTGCTGTAAATGAATAGTGCAGAGTAATATTTTATGTTGAATCTCAGCATATTTTCAGTCTTTAATCTCTGGGCATCCACTGCCAGCTCTAAACATATCAGCAAACGCAGTATGGCGCAGCTAAGGCAGCGGTTAATATATGCACGTTGTGACACCAGTGCTACGTGAAAAGGATGCTATCTTGCTCTGCCGTGAAGTTAAAACTGACCTGCCTGGTGGAAGGGCTGCCTCGCTCATCGATCTATAGTTCGTATTTGGGCTGGGTTCCCATCTTTTTTTACTATTCCTTGTTGTGTTTTTGATGACAGATGTTTAATTGTTCTTGCATCAAAGGACTTTATTAATTAGAATGTTGTTGCTGATTTGCTTTGTGTTTCAGATGGGAAATCAAGAATGGTGATTTATTGCTAATGTGGACTTTGTTGAAGATAAGGAGCCTCCTTTGTTTAAACTTAACTGAAAGCACATCTGGCTTCGCTTATAGATGTCTGACTTTGGAGTCATGTTGGAAATTAAGTAATCTCATCTTTTGAATTGACTTGATCAATCAATAATGCCCCCCTCCTTTGTTAAACTTAAACAGAAGCACAATGTTCATACATCTGTGACTTTGGAGGATGTGCAAATAACCCTGTACTATTTAAGATTTATTTATGTTAAAATAAATCATCTTACATTTATGGTAAAAAAATAGCAGGTATAGTTTCAAGTTCAAGGTTTTTTTTTTATTCGTCACATACTCAATTGTACAGAATATAATCAGTAGTGAAATGTAAATAAGTATATCTCTACCTAACAGTTCATAGCCATTCATTTTTGATATTTTATTATATTAACATGAACGTTAACAGATATCATTTAAATTCTGTATGTCCACATAAGAAACTTACACTGTGTTTTTTGACCCACAAAAATCATATTTTGAAGTTGTTTTATTTTCTATTATTTTTTAGTGTGTAAGCAATTAACAAGTTTCTCCTATAGCATTTTTACTTTATTTTTACATTACAATCTCTTAATATTTTTACAACGTGGCTTGTGCTTCACTTCTCAGCGTGAATATAGAGGACAAGAAAAAAGAAAAGAAAGAAAAGAAAACGCTGCTGAGAGAGATGAAAAAAATAACCCAGTTTCTTTGAAAAATGTCTGACCTGCTCCTCTACGATCACATACACGGAGGGGTATCTAAATGTCACGTACCCTTTTATAATGTGTATTTGTGTGAGTGCTGAAAACTGACAATCCATCCATTTGGCTTTCTACAGCGGTAACGTTATACTGTGCATTAATAATCCTTGTATATTAGTAAACCAAATCATTTCACATAAAATGTCCCATTAAAAGCATTTTAAAGCGTTTTTACACTAAGCTTAATATGTAAATACCGTAGCATTAAGTGTTTTCCTGGCAGTCATACTGAGCGAGCGTGTGTATGAGAGTTAATGACTGCGCGCGCACGAGAGAATGAATTCATTCAAATCTGTTGCTCTGGTGAATCTCCGCGCGAGGAGCCCAGAGAGATGCTGCTGCTGCTCCCTTAGAAGGACACCATGAGAAATCCCTGGCAGAACCGCGACGAGTTACTCAATACTTCAGCTTTATACGGAGGATGACATTAACGTAATATTAAGATGGAATACTGACACTCTTGCGGCATTGATGATATTAAAATAACGCAAAAGAGATGAGTATAATTACTTTATCTTTGCTCCTGTGTGCTGACCTACTGGATTTCGTTATAGGTAAGTTTGACTTGAATTATGTATGATTTAAGCAGTCAGCTGTTTAAAGAACAGCTAGAAAAGTCATACCATATTGATCTTTTCTCGAGTCGCGCTTTGGACTGAATGTATAGTCTGTATGTATTTACTTTATACTGTACATTTTGGTAGGCTATTAATACCATCTGCTTTAAAGCACCACTGCAGCTCACTCATATTTTTTTAAACCCATAGCCCTCTGGGCTAATTCTGTTTACACTATATGAAATACAGTACTTAGAATGACTTCTAGATTGAGTGGCTTGCCCTTAAAAACTATAGGTGCTTTGTTTAATGATTTAGTTGGGTGGTTTTTTGAGGGAATAATAGCTTAATCTTTTGTCCTACCAGTGTATGAGGGGTTATCTGCACTCTGAAATAATTATAGGTCATTGATTGCAGAAAACAGTAGTGAAGGAGTATCTACTGTTATGAACAAGCAAATATAATATTATGCGATGGAGTGAATCAGTAATTGCAGCCATCAAACTCTTTACTGTAACTTAATAATGCTGCCTCGCATCGTGTCATGTCTCATTCCCTTGAGTTGAGCACTTAATGTCACCGGTCAGATCATATCAGAGGTCCAGAAGCTTTGAGAAGTGCATCATTAGCTTGTTTCTTTATTTGTAATCATATATGTGATTTAAGCCTTATGTGTTTTGCTTTGGTTCTCCAAGTCTTTACAATAGACATCATATTCAAGTTTTATCATGATGCACAGCATGATTGTTTAATAAGGTTGAAAGAATTGGAAGTTACACTGGAGTAAATTATAATGATACTGTTTAGTAAAGTTCCTGATTTACAGCAAAGATTGGGGCTAACTAAATGTAAAGGTTTAAAAATAAGTCATTCAAAATATTGATTGGATGTAAATGTAAATTTGGGTTTATACAAAGAATACACATCTCCTTAATTATATATGGTGACCTAGCAATCAGTTTAACTGATGTCGTTGATTATTTTTGATCAATTTCCCCACTGTTTTAGACTGTATGATTAATTTATCATATTCACGGATAACACAAATGCCTTTTGAGTACACTAGACATTTTAATACACTCTAACCTCTGATATGCTTTTATGCATGTTCATAATCAAACAGATTACTGAAATCATCACAGTGGCCCAACTAATCCTAACACATCACCATTAACATTTCTAACCAACATTGACATTTAACCAGAGATTGATTTTCTGTGATCTCCAAGATTATTGCAGTCTATAAAACATGCGTATGTGGTGTGGGACTGTCATAAACCCTCAAAATCGGCATGGTCTCCACTCACTAAGCCTCCTAAAGGACACTCTGCAGCATTTGCTCAGTATATGACGGCATGAAGAAGTGTGTGTTTGAGGGTCAGAGGACATTCCCAGTGTCCTGTGCTGCATGTGTGGCAGCCACGGAATCACTTGGTTGATGGTGAAAATACCATGGATTAGGGAAAGAATAAACACACACACACACACACACACTGAAAAAAATAATCCATTCACTGACGTCAGTTAAAAAAAGCCAATACGGTGGAGCGGTGGGATTTTGTAGGTCAGTGAATTTGTGACAGATTATAGGCGATTGCCTCCCCTCTGATGCCTGTGCTCGGTGCATGGTGACTGTTTCAATGGAACTGCAGCATCAACAAGACACGGATGCTTTTCACGGTTGTTCAAGATACGAAGGCATTTCATGCTTTCTGTCTAATGTTGGTAAAAAATTGAGTAACAATTGTAAACTTGGACCGGGACACAGATCTGGCAGCAATGATGGCTGGAAGACTTGGAAGTAGATGAAATATAGCTTTAGATCTTGAAGCATCAAACCACACAAAGAATCCATTTTGTGAACAGCCATTATGTAATACTGTAATGCGCTGAAACAATGTGTGTGCGCAGCATCTTTTCAAATCCATTCTAAACAGATCCGTGTTTGATTTATAGCGTAGCATTTATAGTCTACTTAGCTTTGTTTTGTGTTTGTTTTGTTTCACTTTGCTTCTTTTGATTTGACTTTTTTTGTTTTTTTAGCGTTATTTTATAGTGGATTTTGCATTGCTTTTTTTTTTGAGTTTATTTTTTGTTCAGCTTTATCTCAATTTGCTTCTGTTCATTTTACTTTTGTATTTTTTTACATTTTGTTTAATTGTGAATTTTAGTATTTAACTTTTTTATTACTTAACAGTTTCTTATTTTTCTTAGCTTTGTTTCTATTCTTTAGTTTTGTGTATGTTTCACTTTGTTTCTTTTTAGTTAACTTTGTTTTGTTTCTTTACATTTTGTTTTATTGTGTAGCATTTGTGTAGCCTTACAAAAAATACGGTTATTAAAATGTGCAATTAGTATACTTCTTTTAAACTAAAAATAGGAAAGTATACATTTAGACTACTTTTTATGTTCTTCTCAGAAATATACTTAAAATGACATTTACGTATACTTGACTTACACTTAGAAAAAGTCTAAAGTATATGAGCTATACTTGTGCTCAGAGAATATGTGTTTTCGTTGTTATATGGTAGGGGGTGCTAGTACACGTCTTCTGTACAGAATTTCCAAAAAAACATAAGTGAAGAAGAAACCGAAACAGCAGATGCTTCCATGTGTTAAAACACCATCACAACTGTGTAACGTTATGGGATAAAATGTTGACCAATGAAGAGGTAATAACGACTGTCAAGCTTTGGGGTGTTGATCGACTCAGTCTACATTTTGATTATCATTCTGAATCCAATTCATAGACTTTTTCAGCTCTTTTGTTCAAAATGTTGTTTATTTCTTTATTTTTTATTCATGAAACTTACCCCACATTCAAGTGTTTACAAAAAGAATGCATGAAACTAGAATAAAATGTTTTTGTTAACAAGCAGATACCCTGTTCTTTCTTATGATGCTTTGTATGTTCAGATTTAATATAACAAAATATATACAAATTAATACCTAAATATGGACATAGTAGTAACTTAAAGTATGATGTAGTTCACTTATAAAACACTTACGAGTATACTTGCCGTATAAAACTAGTAGTTTACTGAGACTATACTTCAAAGTGTAATTAGTAAACTATCAGTGTACCTATGCGTTCACTTTTAGTATAGTTGCAGTACAAGCTAAAACTTTGATGTAAACTATTGTGTACTCAAAGTTTACTACTTTTATACTTATGTATAGGCCCATTAATGTATACATTTATATACTAGAAAGTGGGCCAATTTAGTCCCAAGGAGTATTGAAATAGTACACTTACGAGTATAATACTAGTTGATATTTGTATACTTACTGTATACTTAAAAATATACTTGAACTTTACTTAAGTATACTTAATAAAATAAACTTGAAGTATACTACTCTTTGGTAAGGGGTGTTTTGCTTTGCTTTCTGTTAAATTATTTGCTTAATTTTATTTTAGGTCAGTTTTTCTGGATCAATGTCATTACAAGCAGAGTTTGTTGAATAATGGATACTCAAGGATACACGTCACATATGTGCTGATTAAAGTCTGTTATTTGAACGTTTATTTTTATAGAGTAATTTACTGTAATTTTTGGTTCTATTTAGTTTTTTGTTTATGATTTTTTATTTTGCTGTTTTGTTTTGCCACAGTTGAGCCCCAAAAAATCTATTAATATTAATATGTCTGCAATACAGACATTGTTTTATATCAATGTCATTACTAATGGATAATCAGGTATACGCTGATGAAAGACTGTTATTTCTTGCTGTGAGGAGATTAAAAATTAATGAAACATAGCACAGAGACATTTTCATGTGGACGTCTCACAACATCCATTAATATTGGTTTTTGCAATCATGCTTTTTGATCTGTATTCACAACTTGATCTAAGCTCATATATGAATTTCACTGTCATTTCAGTATGACCTCTCTTGGGGAAGGTTTATATTGCATTCTTCAAAAGCACTCAATTATGACTTAATGATTTCAGAAATGAGGAGAGCACTGTAATTTGGCTAGGACTCGTTGCTGGTAATTTGAATGGGATTTTAAAGGAGGGCTGTGCAGTTGGAGGATGTAATAATGCATTCAGAAAGTGACACTGCTATCTTTTTCCAGGTTATTTAACAGTCACCATTGAGCCTCTCCCTCCTGTGGTTATGGGGGACACAGTGACTTTGAAGTGCAATTTCAGGACAGATGGCAACTTACGAGAGATTGTGTGGTTTCGGGTAAGATGGGTCTGAGCTTCATCTTTGCACCTTTTATTTCAGCATCCTGGAAAAAAAGAATCACTTGTTTTTCAGTGTGCCAGTTTTTGTGCTTTTTCCAAATCGTTTAGGTTTTTTTTCTGTTGGCAAACTGACATTGTGAGAACTGAAGCTGTCAAAAATATGAAAATATATTCAGGATTAAGAGTGAACGGCTCAGTAATTTTAGGACAAGCTGTTTTCATTTTGTCGTCACACAGAGACATAAGTGTGGCAGTTTTGATGAGCCAACGGATAAAACATTCAATTAAACACATCAATATGCCAATATATTTCCATGACATTTAAAAAAAGACTGCCACATATTTCCAAAATATCACGTTTATTTAATTACTTAGAAAATCATAAATTATTTTTGCTATTCTGCATCTATCTCACTCCACTAGAAATCATACAAAGGTCACATTCTAATAGTGGTCCCATAAACTATTAAAAATGTATTGATGTCTCTGTATTAGATAACAAAACATCAAACCATTTTATGTATATTTCAAAATTAAATATTTGACACCTGGTAAAAACTTAACAACTGGTTTAAATTGGCTCAGAAAAATGAAGCTGAACTTACAAGAACTTGCACCATAGACTTCAGTTGCTTTAATGCTGAAGTTATCCTATACAATGAAATTGCATACATTTAAAATGTTAGTCCAGGTGACAGCTAAACATTTATGTGAATTATTGCAAACAATGAAGCATTTACTGTAAGTAGGAAACATGTAAATGCAAAAAAATATATATATCTCAACTTTCTTATTAGCCAGTACATGAAAGTATATTGTCGTTGTTTTCAAAGGTGATGGAAGGTGGGACATCAAAACAGAAAATTTTCACCTACGACGCCATGTACAACACCAACGTTTCTCACATGGAGGACTTTCGCAGACGAGAGGACCTTGTTTACCAGTCAACTGTCAGGTTATAGTTATATACCCAGCAGAGCACAGTTTATAGTGGATATTACTTGGCTTTCCTCTCGGCATGCACAGTGCTGTTATGTGTTTAGACAGATTGTTCCTCACTGTTCTCAGGCTCCCGGAGGTTCAGATGGAAGATGACGGACCATATGAATGCCATGTGGGGATCTATGACAGGGCATCTAGAGAGAAGGTGGTCTTGGCATCTGGGAGTATCACTCTTAATGTCATGTGTAGGTTCTAGTTATAACCATCATACACAATTTCTACCCTGAAGCATTGTATGAAATGCAGTGATTTGCTTTAGTATCTGGTTGGGTCAACAAAATCCATTATATTCTGTTATTAACTGCCATAATTCTTCTAAAAAATCATGTTCTTTCAAACCTGTATGACTTTATTTATTTTTGGCATATGAGAGAATAACTTTGGGCCCAACTGACATTCATTGAATTGACAAAAATATCTTCATTTGTGTTCCACACAAGAAAAAGGTTTGGAATAACATGAGAACGAGTAAAGGATGACAGAATTCTCATTTTTGTGTGAACTATATCTGTAACCTCTGGGGAAAAACAAACCAACCTTTTCTGTTATTTGAAAGGATTTTCTATAAATGTTATAATGATAATGAAGAATTTATGATTAACTACTTTATAAAGATGCTTATTTTGATTCAGCACTGTTTTAGCCTAATAACATAATAACAGTGTTTATATATTTTCGGTATCAAAACCAGGGCAATATTTTAAATTCTCATTCTCTTTCTTAATTGCGTGTGCAAGTACCTACATGCCCATAAAGTCTGGGAATATTCAGCAGGGTATTCATGCAATTTCCCTCTGGATGTACTTGTAAATTATTACCTTTCAATCGGATGTAACATGCCGTGACATGTGAGATATGAGCTAGAGTTAATTTAATGGCAGCTAAGAAATCATCAGAAAGATTCCACATGGATTACTGACTTAAAACAAGAGGTTTTGCTATTGTGATATAAATCTTGCCTACTAATGCACTTTGCTTATAAACTGAAATCTCATTAAATGAGGATCTCCTGACTTGCGGTCTGAAGCACAAAAGTGCCCTTGAGGGAAAGATACTAATAATGACTTTGAATGCTACACTGTCATCTCTGCTTATCTCGTTGAATTGCTGGTGTGAAGCTATAGATTTATAATGAGTTCTCAATGTCTTTGTTTTTCTCAGCTCCACCAAAATCAATATCTGTTGAGGCAGCAAATCAGCCGGCTCGATTCAGTCGCTACGAGGCTCAAAATTTCACGCTTGTTTGCATTGTAACTGGAGGAAAACCTGCACCCGTGGTTAGTAGAATTAAAACCAAGCTCTAAATTAAAACTTAAATAAAGACGGACATGTACAAAGCAGAGGTTATTTAAATGGAAATGTGTTAGTTTGAACTTTTTTCGTAATTATTTCTTCGCCAAACTCAGGTGTACTTCAAGAGGGATGGAGAACTTATTGAAGTCCTTTCTTTCATGTCTACTGAGAAATTGGAAAACAGAGGCTTGCTCGCTGCCATGGATAACCAGCCGCTTATCAGTCGAGAACTGGATGATACAAAAGTGCAGAAGTCTCTTTCTTTCCTGGGCCCTAACAGCGAGCCGGTGCGTCTGGATAAGGACCGGTCCCAGCGCAGCTACACGTCTGGAGCCCCTGGTAAAGAGGAAGCCAGTCCCACCACAGAGGTCATCCCAGAGACTGTGATCAGCCGAGAGTTTCCCCGCTGGGTGCTGAGCTCAAGCCCGATGTATTATTTCAACCATACGCAGTCTGAGCTTCATGACGGTACTTTGGAGGTCCAAGCTATGCTGACCTGGCACTTGAGCCCACAGCTGGACAATGAGGCTCTGTTCACCTGTGAAGTCAAGCACCCTGCTCTTTCCATGCCCATGAAGGCAGAGGTTACGCTCTGTGAGTGTCACTTTATATACTGAGGGGGTCTAAAGGCCCGTTCACACCAGGGATGATAACTATAACGATAGTGATAAAGATATAGGCCTAGTTACAAAAATCATTCTCAATATAAAAGAATAGCAGGGCTAAGAATAGCTATGACAATAAAGGCACAGAAAAACAATATCCTTGGAATCACTTTCAGAATGATTTTTTTCCAGCTGATAAACGAAATAAAACAAATAAACAGACGATATCGTCCGCTGGTGTGGACGCTAATATAGTTATCTTTATAGTTATCGTTCTTGGTAGGAACAGGCCTAAACCGACAATAAATTAGAGTTTTTTTATTTAATATTTGAATCATATTTGTTCCTTTTTCCTGTTTTTACATTTAGATTACCTTTACTTTAATGTCAACATTTACTTAATCTTCAAATTTACCAACACTATTAAATGTAATTTTTAGCAAATTACAAAATTAATATACATTTTTCATTATACAAAATAAATTCAATAAAATAATTGATTTGACTTAAAATTGGTTTTTGAATATATAAATTTTGTGATACCTAAATTCAATTTAAAATAATTGATTTGACTTATTGGTCTTTTTGAAATATATATATATATTTCTGTTACTTGTTACCACATTAGACTAAACCTTACTGACTGTTATAATAACTTTTTTAAAAATGGTAACGATTTTTACATTTCCCCCCCACATTGTTACACTCAAAAATGACCAGCATACAAAAAAATGTCTCATTTTGGTTTTATTTATACATGAAATGGATTTTATTGGAGCTCTCTGCCTCCTCTGACATAATGACACCACTTTTATTTCTCACTGTTTACAAGCTGCTCCAAAAGGCCCAAAACTCTCTGTGGCACCAAGCAGAGCGATTGTGGGAGACACGGTTCGCATCAAGGTGGAGGGATTCCAAATGGGGCCCAAAGCGGTACAATCATGAAAGAAGAAATGTTTCTAGTATATAAAGTGGTGCAAAAATGTTTTTGCAAACAATGCAACTTAATAGTAGCAGTGATTCATGTTTTAGTCTCAGCAGAATATGCCAACTCTAATTTGAATGCACGGCAACAACCACGGCTAATGTTTTACCTTATAATGCCTTCCAATGTCTTTCGGAAATGTTAAACTAAATAATTACGTTGCTTTTGATGATTTATAGTGTACGTTAAATGTCTTTGAGAGCTTCTTTTGAAAACTGTTTAATATTCTCTTCAAGTACAAAATATATGAGCAAATGAATACTGCCAGTGGTGTTTAGCAAATGTATATAAATGATTAAAAAGATTCTCCCTAGCAACTCCTCATAAATATTCTAGATTTGTTTGTAATGTTTCACACTTGAATGCCGAAAAGTATAAACTATATACTCTGCAGGGTATAACCATGCTCAGTGTTTTAAAAGTCTGAAGTGTTTAATGAATATTTGGGTTTTCTCTTTGTGCTACAGAATAAAGTGTTTCCAGAGCCTCTGTTCACATGGACACGTGTGGGAGGACCTCTGCTGGATGGAAGTGAAGAGAGATTAGGGAAAGTACTGGTTCTGGACAGAGTCCCAGCTGAGCTCAACGGATCCATGTATCGCTGCACGGTCCAAAACCCATTGGGATCTACCAACACTCACACCCGCCTCATAGTATTTGGTCAGTATACTAAAAGATGCATCACACATAATTCTAGTGGTCTGTAGCCAACACTTAGATGCCTCATACTGTTCAGTTTCTACATAAGATGTGTCTGCTTCACAATGCTGGATCCACATCTGACGCTCAGAGTGACTTGTCTTTATCCAGCACGCGCATACATTAAAATGTTCAGACCATTCCCAAACATCCTTATTTCTCACAGTATTTTGTTTGTACTCAGTAATTAAATGCCCCATACTGTTTAGTGAGATATAATCGCAGTAAGCTGTTTATTTTCAAAAGACATCACAGTGTTTGATCAGTAGAAAAAAAAAAATACTGTGCACACATAGTGTATGGTAAGTTTTTGATACCAGCATGCATAACCATTTATGGAATTAAAGTTGCACTCAGTAATGTTGTTTCTTATTAACATGTTTTCTTTTACGGAGTGTACTAAGTGCAAATAGCCCAGCTTGTTGTCAGAGGCTATTTACACTAACTCTGCCTACCATCGTGTGATTGGGGCAGTCAACTCTACAAAAGACGCTTGATAAATATCAAGGCCAGTTGTGTAGATAGTAAAACGTGTGCTTTTGACGCGATCGACCCGGGTTTGAATCCACTGTTGGCCGAACTTTTTTTTCTCCCTTTTAAAATCTCATATCATATCGTAAAGGCATTTATTTTCAATAAAAAATAAAGGAAATAATCAAAAAGTTGAAAATAATGTATCAGGTAGGGTTAGGGTAGGTGTAGAGGGACTTCCATTTAATAATTTGAATTAAAATTATAATTTTCACTCAATACATTATTATTGCATCCTTTTTTTATAATGTACTACAATGCTGAGGTGCAGATAACTGACACTATTTGCAATGAGTAGTATAAATAGCAGAAAAACCTGCTACTTTCACTTAGTGTAGATGGCATCTAATTGAGCGAGCCACTGCCTTTCTTAAAAAAAATGTTTTTATAATCTTGAAAAAGAAGATTTCAGTCATATCAGTAGTTTAACAAAAGCTGTTTTCTTTTACATAACGCAGGTAGCCTCATGGTGGCCGCCATGTTGAAATATCCTGAATGGACATTTTTTTAGCTAAAACAGAGCACTGAAGTGATGGCGTAATTTAACCTGGAAGTTAGCATCACGCTGGTTCCCTTGACAAAAACCCAATAGGATTTATCAACAGGCTATTGGATTATTGCATAAAATAAACTCTGTGACCAATCAAAGCTTATGATTCTTACATGCTGTGTTCATTATGATAATCTTAACAAATGAACGTGTTTCTTTTTTAATTTTGAATCTTAAATAGCCGTAAGTAATTACTATTAAGCTTCTGACAACTCTTTCAGTCTTTAAAAAAAAGTTACAGTAGTTTGCAAGAGTGTAATTATAAACACAACAAGGCTGCAAAAATAGACTAGTTAAAAGAGTTTACCCGTTAAGTGTGATGACTTTTAAGCCCAAAGTATACAATACCTCGCCATCGGCGTTCCACGACAGTCCGCGCCTGTTTGCTGTCCCGGACCTCTAGCCACTTGTTAGCAACCACCTTTTTCAAAACATGAAAAAGCTTTTAAAAAATCACAAGGGTGAATTAATAGTTTTATTTCAGAATAAAATATTAAAATAACTTGAGATTGTGGTAAACACATGCCTTATTTTATGCATTTGACTGAAACCCATTAAAAAAAACAATGACTTGACAATAGAACCCTCAAGTGCTAAAATGCTAACGTGTTTTTTTGGTTTTGGCCTGCAAAAATCCCTTCAACACTATTATGGCTGAATGCAAATAGAGGAATACAATGGCATTAACTGCTAACTCACTAACCACTAGGTGACTGTAAAGGTCCACGATGACCAGAATATCAGCAAGTTCAACGTAACCAAACTACTGAGTGCACCTTTAAGATTACATATTTATATGCTTTTTTATTTCTGTTTCATGTGTTTTTATTGATACCTTTTACGGTTTAACTAAAGTCGACTTTTTTAACAGAAAATCCCAGGATCAAGAAGACTATACATCTGAACTGTAAGGCACAAAAACATCCTACACATGACATATCCAACAGTATTGTAGATAAGCTCTCACCATGACTGTTAAATCATTTTCAGTTGGCGATTCTGCTGGAGACATGCTTGGGCCCTCACTGCTGCTGCTGCTGTTGTCATTGACTCTGGAGTTAACATGAGCACTATGGGATGCGCTTTCCATTAGTACCCTCTCTGATACTCTGTCAGCTCTTCTGCCATCTTTTTCTCTGTCCAGAAGTTACACTATAATCCAGGACTGAGATTGCTGCAGAGAAATATGTGCTCAGAATGAGAACGATGAGCTCAACCCTCCCTGACCACCCCAACCATGTGACAACGGTTCAGCTCAGTTTGTTCCGCACCTGTTTAGTCACAATACAGTGACGTATTCATACTTTGACTTCATTTTATACATTGTATTTGTGCACAGCTGTGTTGCAGAAAAGGATTAGAGTGAAGTGGGACGGCCCACATAGCCTACAGATAATCCTGGACATACATTACAGCTTTCATCATTCTAAACAGCTTATTGTAATATCATTTCATTAATGTTGTTCTTTATATCCGAGCTGTTGAGTGCAAAATCACTTACTTGATATCATGGCTGAAGTTATTGAGTGTTGAGAATGAGATTCACCTACTGCATATGACCTCTAGATGACGGTATAGATCTTCAGACCGAATACATTTTGTATGACTAAAATGTCCATAGACCCTTTTGGCTGGTGTGCACAGAGAAGTTCCTCAAGCAGTTATGTAATGCATTATAGCGCAACGTCATTATCTTGTTCATTAGTGAACAAGGTGTGTTGCTACACGTGATACAGAATAATTAAAGGCACCTTTTGAAATTAATTTGAATAATTTTTTCTGTTTATACAAAACTTGTACAAAATGTAAATGATGGTGTGACAGTT